>PVJC01033090.1:0-19586 GCA_004026665.1 Murina feae | reverse complement strand
TAGGTTTTCAATATCTTGCTCTTTCTCTTCTTCTGGTACCCCTATAATTCTGATGTTGGTACGTTTGAAGCTGTCCCAGAGACTTCTTACACTATCTTCATACTTTTTGATTTTTCGTTTGTTTGTTTGTTTGGGCTTTTTTGGCTGGGTGGGTTTTGCTTCATATTTCATATCTTTGACTTGATTCTTGCGATCCTCTTGTCTGCTGTTGGATCTCTGTATATTATCCTTTATTTCAGTCAGTGTATGCTTAATTTCTACCTGGTTCTTTTTCATATGCTCGAGGGTCTCACTAAATTTATCAGCAGTCTCTAGAAACTTCTTGAAAAACCTAATAACCGTGGTTTTGAACTCTATATCCAGTCTTTTGCGTTCCTCCTTTTCTGTCTTTTGGAATTTGCTTCTTAGTCTCCGCATTCTGGCTTTCTGTGCTAGGTGTCCTATATAAGGCCCAGTGTTTCAGCCTTGCCAATCACCTGGGGTGGCTACTCTTGTTGTATGCCTTTGAAGGCTGGGTGCACAGTCTTGTTGTAGTTATCACTGGGGGGAAATGACCTGCAGGCCTTTCTCCTCGTTGTTTGGAGTTTGGATCTATTGGAGTTCTGTCTCAGCTGCTGACCCTTAGGTTGTGCTGCAGGGAGGCAGGCAAACAGCTTGGGCGGGGTTGTAGGTGGGGTGGGGGCTCAGGATCACCGGGGATGGAGCGACTCACAATGGCGTCCCCTCTGCGGATGCCGCAGTTTCTACCCGGTTTGGCTTTTCCAAACCCTGGGGTCTGCGCACGGTTCTCAGTCCCGGAATCTCCGCGTAAGTGATAGCTGCGAATAGCACTCCTAGAACGCCACTGGTCTTTCACCGCCCCGTTGCCCTACAGCCCGCGTCGCATTCACTGCGACCGGGAGTTTTTAATCTTCTGGGCCGCGGTCCCGATCACCGCTGCCGCTCCCTTTCACCGCCCTGCCGCTGCCGCTCCCTTTCACCCGCCCTGCCGCTGCTGCTACCTTTCACCGCCCTGCCGCTGCCGCTCCCTTTCACCCGCCCTGCCGCGCGCCGCCGCCTCCGTTTCACGTCTGTACCTTGGGTGCCTGGAGCTTCTGTTCAGTCTCAGAGCACTCCTCTTGCTTTCTAGGTGTAACGGTTCCCCTCCCTTGGTTCTGGAGGATAGCCGTTTATCTGAATGGTTGTATTTCTATAATACAGGTGTGGAGGCTGTGCATTTAGGTATATACCTCATGCTGCCATCTTGGTTTCTTGAGCAGATGTTCTTGATCACCAGGCAGAAGTCCCTTAGGATTTAGTGTTTGAAAGAGTTGGCATACTCTCGCACCAGAATTATTACTAGCTCTCTGAGGACAGTTTGGTGATATCTAGTAAAATATAAAACGTGCATTCCTTTGACCTAAAGAATGTCATTCTCCATCAACCAAAGGACTTGTATGCATGCATAGAAGCCTAACCAATGGACATAGACACCAGGGGTATGAGGGCATGAGTGGGGGGGGGGCCATAGGGGGGTAAGGATACATATGTAATAGCTTAATTGGTAAAGAGAAAAAATGAAAAAAATTTAAAAAATAAAACTTCCCAGAAAAAAAAAGAAACCTAAAACTCCAGTCTTTCCCTAGGTGAGAGGCAGTTGCCTCACATTAGGAAATTGGGGAGGAGATCTGGGGATTCCTTTCAAATAAGCTTTCGGTCAATCTTCCTTAAAAAAAAGAATGTCACTCTCAGGAATTTAAGTGGGGGAGATCCTCAGATCGAAGAGTGCAGGTGGTTTCAGCATTGTCTACAGTGTGGAAAGGCTGGAGGTGATAGCCGGTCACCTGTGGAGGGTACGTTAGAGATGTGGCATATCCATCGGGTACATCCTCACACGTAGGGGACATTCCTGCACGCGCATAGGGGCAGAAGAGTGTATTTAGGTAGTGACTTAGTATTCTGTTTTAGACATGGAAAGCCGAACTAGTGCATTGACAAACTAGACAACCAGGTTACAGAATAGCATGTGCAGTATGATCTTATACTATTAATAATGTTGATTGAGCATTTGCTCGGTGTCTGTCAGCCCTCAAAGCACGTCCCATGCATCACTGCTCACAGCACGCTGTTAGATAGTCCTAGTATTATCAGTGATTGTCCTTATTTTAGAACTGAGGCTTAGGAGAACGTTAGTCATTTGCCTGTGATGATGGAATAATTAAGGGTGGGACTGGGATTCTAGCCCAAGCCCTTAGGGCAGCCATGTGTGTGTGTGTGTGTGTGTGTGTGTGTGTGTGTGGTTTTGCAGTAATTTGTGATTCCTTCTTTGTGCACTTATTTTTGCCTCTTGCACATTATGTGTATCTCATTTGTATAACCAAAGAAAGATTCGTTTTTATTTTGAAGACTTTAAAAAAGGAGTTGCTGGAAATTTTTGCATAAGGATCCGTAAGGTAACCTACAGAATTCTTGAAAAGCAAAGTAAATAAATCATCAAGATGAAGATGAATAACGATGGAAAGTGAGGTCTGAGCTTGGAAGCACAGGAGAGAGGCCTGGCCTCAGCCCCAGGGGGTGTCCCTGCCTGTTTCACTGTCCACCCCACTCTCCTACGGCAGCAGTCCTCACCTTTTCAGGAGTCCCAGAAAAGACTCTGAGCATCTGAAAGGGATGAAAGCCAAGGACATTTCCCAGGGAACATAGTGCAAACCCACACATTCCATCCACAATTTCAGAAAGTTTGTGGGCTCCCAGGCCTCATCATGGGCTCTGGGTCAACCACCCCCAACTTTAGGAATCAAATGTAGCTGCTGGAAATTAGGGTAGTGTAATTGTGTTCAGAAGCAAGCTGGTGCCTTCATCAAAGCAAACTAAAAGGTAACCACTCGCTAGTCTATTGTCCAGTGACCTGCAGAGTATTACGGTTCAAAAACCACTGCGTCAAAACTCAAAGCTAATAAAATCAGACTTGGCAAGTCATATCTCAGATCGCTTTGAGGAAAAATAAGAATGTGGCACAAAATAAAAGAGGTGCATAGCCCTAGCAGGTTCGGCTCAGTGGGTAGAGCTTCGATGTTCGGACTGAAAGGTCCGGGTTTGATTCTGGTCAAGGACACATACCTGGATAACTGGCTCGGTCTCCAGTAGGGGTCGTGCAGGAGGCAGCCAATCAATGATTCTCTCTCACCATTGATGTTTCTCTCTCTCCCCTCTCTGAAATCAATAAAGTAAAAATATTTTTAAAAGGTACATAGAAAAGTCAAGCAAAGGTAAATTTCCTGAAAGAAAAAGTATATAGTATATAGGGCTCACTGGTCTCTTGAGAGATGAAAAGCACTATAGTTCAGAGAAAGGAGGGCAAATTACTAAAGGGGGGGGGCAAGCAGGCCTTTACAGAAAGGGGCGGAGCCTAGACAAAGGGTCGGTGTTCCCTCCAGGTGTTAAGGGGAGCAGATTAATCACATTCCAGTTTGCACAGCAGCCTGCAAAGGACAAAAAGGACATAAATTGCTGTTCAACAGAGAGCAAAATGACGTGACATTGAGCACACGACCCAGTGAAGTTGTGCCGTTGCCACCTGCAGGGAGATGCCAGACCAGACTGCAGGCAGTGTTTAGTCTTCAGGGCCTGGCCCTTGAGGGGGACACTCAGAGAGAACGTCTCATGGCCGGAAGTGAGCGGTGAGACGCAGGACGTGAGAGCATCCAGGCCTGCTCACCATCATCATTCATGTTTTGCAGTCAATTGTGAAGGAGTGTCCTCCGTCAGAAACAGAGGAGAAGAACAAAATCGCCGCCGCCATATTTTATTCCATCAGCCTGACCCAGCAAGGCCTGCAGGGGGTGGAGCTGGGGACCTTCCTCATAAAGCGTGTGGTGAAGGAGCTGCAGGTGAGTGATGCCGCCTGCTGCTGCAGTGCAGCCAGTGACCAGGTCCGGGGTTGGTGATGGGCAAGGGCTGAGAGCTGAGCTAGGGGTAAGGAAGGGGTTTAGGAAAGGGCCAGGGGCACCTCTGGGAGCCCTGAGACCACTCACTCGGGAGGAGAAAGCGGCTCAGGAAACGAACTTCTCCCTTGGCCACACATGCAGGTTGTTCTGAGGACATCAGCTCCTCAGGGACCTTGGATTCTGATTTGCATGTGTTGTTGCAGCATAATCACTAGGAGGGCCGCTTTCCGTTCTCAACTGCCCCAGTGTGGAGGGGACATTTTAGGGTCATTCTAGCCACACCTGACTGTACCCACCCACCCTCACCCACTCTCCAGGCTTCTGACCCCTGATTTATCAGCTTGGGCTTTCTCATCGTTAGAGGGAGTGTCGAGGTTAGACCGGGCAGCTTACAGAAGACTGGCTTTTTAAAGTCTATCTCTATGCCTGCCTTTTCTTCATTGCCCTGGGAAGGACACTTTAACCATCCCACAGCAGCCCTGTTCACGTTCACTCCGGGTCTAGGCTTTTTAAAACTGTCTCATAGGGGGCTAGGGTAAACTATAATGAGTAGAATCTAATTATTAGGTAAAATAATTGGCTGTTAATAGGCTCTGAGAGTGATGTTCTCTGCTTTGGGTAGTTTCAACAGAGCTGCACCCCAAGTTCTTCCTTAGAGACGGAGTGGAATTAAAATGTGTGTGTGCTTTGTATTAAATTCATAACCAGTTTTAAATCTGAGGACTCAGATGCATATCAGCTTCATTAGAATCACTCTCCTCTTTTCCCCCGAGGTGGTAAGAGGCCATGTCTGATTAATATCAGCTTCTTATTTCTTCTTTGCTGACGGTGTAAATGAGTGGGGCAGGAAGAGGGCCACTTTGTAAGACAGGAGATCAAAGAGGGCGGAATCCGGGGTGCTGGGGACTCACCCATAGGCTCTGTTCCTCAGTCAGAGGTCGCCCTTCGGCCCAGGAGCCATCCTGACGTTGGCTGCCCAACCACCACTCGGCTCTGCGCAGGAGCCATCAGAGGATCTCAAGGAAGCTAACCCGCTCCTGCGCAGGCGTGCTTGTCAGGGCTACCCCAGCAAGCACAGAGCCCGCGACAGCCTGGTTGGGAAAGTGAAGCTATAGTCTCATCTTCTGATACTCTGTTGCTTAAATGGTTTTTGAATTGTAATGATAATGAGGAAGTGGCCATGATCTAGGTTCATGAAGCAGGATATGAGTAACAGTCTCACCCATGGGAGACTCGCCCAGGGGAAGACCAGGAGCTGTACTCCACCAGACTATTGAGCATAGTTTTCTCAGAGTAGAGGAGTGTTACGGTTTTCTTTGCTTCTGTCAGAAATCTTTTAAAATTTTTCTGTAGTGAGCATATATATTACATTTATAAACCAGAGATACTGGATTTTTTTAAATGATCATTGAGATCTCTGTAATTTAAATAATAATGATTGACCTGTATCAGCTGACGTGGAAAAAGACCCATTGCCTCCCCTTCTATCCCATCCTCTGCACCCACTGTGGTATAGCTGGGAAATCAGTTATTTATTCAACAAACAGTCATTGGGTACTGTGTACCGAGCACCAAACCAGATTGTGTGGCTGCACAGATGTCTGTGGGTGGAGAAAGTATGCCAGAAAGACACACGACAGTCAGAAGACTGCACACCAGGTCCCACTTCGCAGCATGCCTCTGATTTCCCGCGGTTCCCTGACTCGCCACCCTCTCAATGGTGCAGATGGAGACACCACCTAAAGGCTGGCTTGGGCGCTCGGGATGCCTCCAGGGCCTGGCCCATGTCAGATGCGTAATGTTCTTTGAAAGAAGAAAGTCAGTGCATATCAAACGTCATTTTGCAAGCCACACAGCATACCCAGGTTAATGGTACATAAATGATAAATGGACAGATGCTTCTGGGTTGGTGACACACCTGCTGAATTCTCTTTGTGTGTGTGTTCTCTCCACCTCCTTTCCCCACCCTACGTGCCTTACAGAAAGAGTTTCCTCACCTTGGAACATTTTCAAGTCTGTCTCCTATCCCTGGCTTCACCAAATGGCTCCTGGGGCTTCTGAACTCACAAGCAAAGGATCATGGGAGGAATGAATTATTTACAGATTCCGAGTGTAAAGAAATCTCTGAGGTCACAGGGTATCCTCTTAATGAGACCCTCAAGGTCCTTCTCAGCAGTAATGAGTGGGTGACGTCCGAGAAGCTGGCCAAGGCACTCCAGACCCCTTTGATGAGGCTCTGTGCCTGGTACCTGTATGGAGAGAAGCACCGGGGCTATGCCCTGAACCCTGTGGCAAACTTCCACCTGCAGAACGGGGCTGTGATATGGCGCATCAACTGGATGGCAGACCTCAGCTTCAAGGGCATCACTGGCTCGTGTGGTATGATGGTCAACTACCGGTACTACCTGGAGGAGACGGCCACCAACAGCACCTCCTACCTCGGCTCAAAGAACATCAAGGCTTCTGAGCAGGTCCTCAACCTGGTGGCCCAGTTCCAGAAGAACAGCAAACTTTAAACGTTTCCTGAAGCAGGTGTAACGTCCCGTCTCAGAAAAGGATAATTTTCTGGGTGGGTCGGGTGGTGGTGGTGATGATGTATCAAAAGGGAACTCTTTTAGTAAAGCAAAGTGACACCGTGTTCTCTTGCCCACAGCAGGGGTACACTGGCAGGCCGGGCCCTAACTTCCATGATGCAAGGAAAGGTACGGGCCCTGACTGAGACGGCGGGTACAGGTGGACACAGCCTGGGCGGGGATGCAGGGCTTTCTCCCAAAGATTCTCGTTGCCTTTGGCCTGGCTCCCTGCTCAGGGTCAGTGCTGTGGTACCTGTGGCTTCAGAAAGCTTTGGAGCCTCTGCCGGCTGTCATTCCAGGTGGATCGGTCAGCCTCCCCAAGGATGCAGGCACATGGCCCCGGGGAGAACAGATTTTTCTTCAAGCTTAGAATATAATTCAACCATGGTGACCTGAGCCATTGCTCTCCACTTATGGCAAAGGGATAGAGGGCTATGCTGCAACTTATTATTGATATTTTGGAGATTGCAAATGTATGGAAAGGTTCATGACTTTGCACAGAGTTTACTAAGTTAAATCACTGAACACCAAAGGTGGTGTTGCTTAGGGCTTCGAATCAGGTATGGACTTTAAGATTTTTAGTGATTCAAGTTCATAATGAACTTAATAGTAAAGAACATGTTTGTTCTGCAAAGCATTAAACACATTTAAGATCATGTGGTGCTTGTCTTTGAGATCTGAGACCTTGTAAGCTGGAATCAGCTCTGAAATGTCAGCTGCACCTTTGGTCCCCAGCCAGCCCGTTGGCATGTTTGGGGGCCGCATGAAGAGGCCCTAGTGTGTGGCCTTCAGAGACGTAGAGAGAAATACCATGGTTACAGGATGGAGGGCATGTCTGTCCGAAGCGTTTGTGCTGTCCTCAGGCAGAGGTCACCTTGCCGTCTGTGCTTTGCATCTTCCACAGCTGTCCCCTGTCCCTCCCTGTCATGCTCTGCATGTGAGAGTCGGCTTGGTGGAGGTCACTACGGGAACTTTTGCTTTTTCTGAATCCTGGTCGAAGCTGTCTCATGCTTCTTTGTGTTGCTTTGAGCTAATCCTGAAAGCCCTTGGGCTGTAGCGTTGCTTGCAGAATCCTGGTCAGCAGTCCTGGCATCCTGTTGGGCCCCCTTTTAAAGACGGAATTCCTCACGGTGGTGATGGGGTCTGCCAGTGCCCCATGCCCTTCACGTGTCTGTAACCACTACTGTACCAGAGTCTCCACCCGTTAGTTACCCCCAGGCTCCAAGATCAGCAGCTGTAGCAGACGTGCTGTAGAGAAGGTGAGTGGATGTGGATGGTGCTATGGTCTATACATTTGTGCCCCCCCAACCCCCCCCCAAAAAAAATTTACATGTAGAAATCCTAACCCCCGGAGGTGATGGTGTTAATGGGTAGGACCTTTGGGAAGTGACTAGGCCATAAGGGTGGAGTCCTCATGAATGGGATTAGTGCGCTATAAGAGAGGCCCCAACAGCTCCCTCCCCCGTACCGCCGTGTGAGGATGCCAGAAGTCTGCAATCCAGGAGAGGCCCTCACCCAACCATGCTGTGCCTTGATCTCTAGTTTCCAGAATCCAGAGCTGTAAGCAGGAGATTTCTACTACTTACTAGGGGCCCGGTGCACAAAAATTTGTGCACTCGGGGTGTCCCTCATCCCAGCCTGTGCCCTCTCGCAGTCTGGGACCCCTCAGGGATTTCCACCTGCTGGCGTGCCTGGCCAGCCTGGGTGAGGGGCTAATGGCTGTTTGCAGGCTGGCCAAGCCCCCCAGTGTGGACCCTCACCCCATTGGGGTATGGCCAGCCAAGGTGAGGGGTTGAGGGCCGTTTTCAGGCTGCCCACAGTCCCTTCAGGTTTTGGTTCCCTATTGGGGTGCCTGGGCAGCCTGGACGAGGAGCTGAGGGCTGTTTTCAGGCTTTCAGGTTACCCACAGCTCCCATTGACCCAACGTCCCAGCAAGGCTGGCTGGAAGCAAGTTTCTGGGGTTTATTTACCTTCTATAATTGAAACTGTTGCTTTAAGCCAAGGCCTAGGCAGATAATGAAGCCTCCTGTTGGCTTCAGCTCCATGGCTTCTATAATTGAAAGAATGTTGCTGTGAGCAGAGAGAGGCCCAGCCGGCCTAGGCAGGAAGTTTACTCCTGGTGCAACGGAAGCCACTTGTTTACTCAGCTCCATGACTGCCGGCCTCCATCTTGGCTGGGTTAATTTGCATACAGCCGCTCTGATTGGCTGGTGGGCATGGCTTAGGCGTCTGGTAGAAACAGTCAATTTCAATATTACTCTTTTATTAGATAAGATAAGCCACCCAGCAGTATTTCATAGCAGCTTGAATGGACTGAGGGGGATCGATATGGATGGATGGGTCCTCCTTTCCCATGCCTCAATCCAAATCACTGAAAGAAAGAGCTTATGATACCGAGCCAGAATTCCCCACCTCATGAATGTCGCAAGAAACCCCTCATTGCTTGCTTCTCACACTTACCCAACAGCCCCTAGAAGCAAAAGGCCTGGCTCCCAATTCCCCTGAGGGATGATTAGACTGTCCAGTTGTACACATGTTGTCCTTTGCACAATGATCACAGCAGAGCAGGAGTCAATATCAGTGGGCAGGTTTGGTTACTCAGCTGATCTCAGCGTTGGAAATTCACATCCTCCAGGAGAGCCCTGCCCCTTGCCCAGGTGACATCATCACAAGGTCACCTAGTAACTCTGGGTGTAGGCACTGTCTCTAAGGCCTGGTTTCCATCCCATTGCTCTTAGTGGACCCTAGCAATCCCTCTGACCACATTCCTCTGAAAAATGCCCCACAGTGTGACAGGCTCATAGTAGGTGCTTAATAAATTGTCATTGTGATTTCCATAGCTCCCCAGGTTCAAGGCTGAAGCCATATTTCACTACCAACCCATGGAGCCTGTTCCCCCACCACCACTGGTATCCTCATCTCTCACTGCCTTGGTGTCTGTAATTCAGACAGACCCCAGATCTTCATCCCGTTTCCCTGGAGGCTCAGTGGTGGGCTCTGACAGAATTCGGAATAATTCTGGTTCAAGAGGTGCTAATGGACTCGGGCCAACCTGATCGGACTTGTTCATGGGTCCCCTTTTGTTCTGGAAGGCAGTGCATGCCATAATGGTTGAGTCCACCAGCTTTGGCTCCAGCCAGTGCCCAGGTCAAATCCCAGCCCCACCACTCCCCCGCTGGGTAGCCTGGGGCAAGCCACCTGCTCTTGTTTGCCTCAGTTTTCTGTCTATAAATGTGTGTAACACCACCACCTACCTCAGGGTCTACCGAGAGGGTCAAGGAAAAGGACGTTATAAAGCATTCTAATAAGGACAATACCTGTGCACTGGAATGCTTTATGGAAGTGCAGATACTGTCCTTATTAGAAATGTTCAGACATCTGGACTTTTAAAAATATATGTATTTTTTAATTGGCTTCAGAAAGAGGAAGGGCCAGGGAGAGAGAGAGACATCCATGATGAGAGAGAATCATTGATCGGCTGCCTCCTGCTCGCCCCCTCCTGGGGATCAAGCCTGCAACCTGGGCATGAGCCCTGACTGGGAATCAAACCCTGACCTTGTTCGTAGGTTGACACTCAACCACCGAGCCACACGAGCCAGGCCTCTGGACTTGGACTGCTGCACTTGCCTTATGTAGGTTCTGGGGTCTGTCACCCCCGTTGTTTGTCAGTGTTTGGCTGTTTTCTGGCTCCTGTTCAGTTTCCACAAGGGGACTAAGTGGAGTCATTTGTTCCCAGGAATTTCTGCTTTGTTCACTAAGTGAGTGCTTGAGGCATTCTCAGCACCCCACTTCCAGTTGGGGACCCGACTGAGCCGCATGGCCCAAGCTCTCCCAGCTGCTACCTTGTCCAACAGTCCCCAACCAGCTCTGCCTGGTGGGCTGGAGTCACTCTGATGCCTGCCTCCCCCTTTCCTCCACCTCTCCCTCCCCCAAGGCTGGATCCTCCCTGGATCCAGATGTATAGCAACTAAGGATTGTATTGCTCTGCCCTCCCTTGGACCTCTGAGGGCATAACACTCCTGCGAAAAGGGCCACTTCTTGTTTAGTATGTGGCTTAAAAGGAGCTGGTATCTCTTTAACATTTTGCATCAGCTTATTCTGGGCTTTGTTTGAAATTCAGCATAAGGTGCACTTAAGACTTAAATGGAGCAAACATCTCTTTCTGATTTCTAATTGGATTCTAAGACACCCATTGGAATATCCATTTTTTAAAATAAATTTTATTTATTTTTTTACAGACAGGAAGGGAGAGGTATAGAGAGTTAGAAACATCGATCAGCTGCCTCCTGCACACCTCCTACTGGGAATGTACCCGCAACCAAGGTACATGCCCTGACCGGAATTGAACCTGGGACCTTTCAGTTCACAGGCTGATGTTCTATCCACTGACACAAACCGGTTAGGGCTGGAATATCCATTTTTATCTATTCTTAGAAACAGAAGCCGCCCAGTGGTTTCTCCTCACTGCAGAAAGTGCTGCATTATTTTCAATTTAGCAAAATCTATAGAGGTGAACCTCTTGCACCTTTGGTTTTTTTCTCTTTTTTTTTTTCTGAATTACATTTGCATTTCCCAAATAGTTAATCATCCAGGAAAGGAGAAAGAAACAGTAACTCTGCTCTGGGCCAGATAGTGTCCACACTGAAGCCTGAGGGAGTGTTTCTCACCAGCAGATGAGGAAACTGAAGCTCAGAGAGGGCCGAGCAGCTGGCGAGGGTGGACCAGCACCAGAGTGTGTGTTTCCACCACACTACCTGCCTCCCAACCAGGCAGCCCAGGCAAAGCTGCAGGGGAGGAGCCCTGCGCTTACAGAACTGCTGTGTGACTAAGGCCTATCAGGGAAGTTCCCTTCAAACACACAAAAAGGGAAATTAAAAGGCCACACTTCCCTGCAGTCCCACTTACACCTCTCAAGCTAGACAGTGTCCCCTTCCCCCCACCCCCTCCCAGGTTAAGTGGGGCTGCCCGCCTGGCTGTGAACTCAAGTCTGCACGTCAGCTCCCTATGCAGAATGCTCATGTCACTGGCTCCCTCCTGGGACTGAGAGGGGACTTGAGGAGATAGGCAGGTGGAGTGTAGCATGGTGCCCTAGCTCCTTGGGTGGTGACGGTGCCCTGGCTGGAAAGGAAGGAGCCTGCAAATCCCCCTGCTGCCTCGGGCCACTGTCATGTGGTCAGAAACTCATTCTGATGCTAAAAGTAGTTCTGACCTGAACAACTGGATCCAAATCAGCTGTGGTCGTGTGCGCTGTCCACCCCGTTTGCCACTAGATGGCAGTGTTGTCTCTTCCTTTCCTGAAGTTGGAGCTTAACCCAAGTTAACAGGTACAAACGGAGCCTGGTATTAAACCTGTACTCAGATCCTGCACATCAGGCTCCCTGTTCTCTCACAAGGGCATGGACCTGGGCTGCTCGCCTGAGCCTGCTGCTCTCCTGCCTCTAGGATAACTTCCCCAGAGATGCAAAAGGTCCCTGAGAGACTTTTAAAAGAACAAAAATTGGAAAAGGATGAAATGAGATGACCCCTTTGTCCAAGAGCCACCAGAGTAGCATGCATCTCACAAGGGAAGCACTTTGAAGGATCCTGTTTCTGGACACAAAGTGAACTTCTCTCTCGGGCTCGAAGGCTGGTGCTACAGGCATGTTCTCAGGAGCCCAGCAACAAGTACGAGGAGCCGGGGAAAGCCACCTGCAGGCAGAACTCAGGGCCTGGCTCCTGGCCAGAGGAGCTGCCCTCGGTGGCCAGAGGTGGTGGCTTCCCAGTGGGACCTGGCCCCGTGATGGTGGGCGACTGGCCAGGCGCTGTGAGCCTTCCGGAGCTCCACGAACACCTCATTAAGCTTTCACTTAAAAGTCGTATTTGTAACTTCTAACTGAAGTGAAAACAATCTACTCCACAGTGTGATCTATCAAGTATCGGTGCCACCAACCTGCCAGCTCGTGATACAAGCTAATCTCAACTTCATCAAACCCTCAGAATACCCCAGCTTCTCCCACCATCTGCCGAATTGAGCACCTATCTAAACCTGTAATAATTTGCAGCTTTTTATCAGCGTGGCTCAGAGCTCTCTGTACTATGCAGCCACGCAGTCAGCTTGCCAGAACAAGCACCAGACATCCCAAACCCCACCTTTCCGATGTTTGCTGTTTCCAAATAGCCTTGTTGCTAAAAGTTAAGATTTCTACCCAACATCTCAGGATCATGCAGCCACCACCCTCCAATGAAGCAGCTGAGAGCTGAACTTCAGAAGAGTGTGATGTATTAATAACAACAGTGACTATAGGTCCTGGCCTTAGACCCAGGCAAACATACTCACAGGAGGTAATGGTTAACAGACACCCGACACCTTCGTCCCTCCAAACTAAACCTCCACCCATGCACCAACATTGGTGGAGCCCAGAGAAACACACTCCACATCTCTTGCTTTATGTCCTTGAGTCCAAGGCCAATGTGCCAAAACACGAGAGGCCTAGGTGGTGCTGCCCTCCCCCCCCCCCCCCCCCCCCCCCCCCCCCCCCCCCCCCCCCCCCCCCCCCCCCCCCCCCGCTTCCTGTAGACAGCGATACTGCTTCAGAGCAGAGGGAGGATTTGAGTGGCAAGAGAGAAGAGATGAGAGGAAGACACATCCATTCAGTTGTCCTGCAACAATTCTTGCAGGACCAAGCCTGGCTTCCCACAGGGCAGTGTGAATTATGAATTATGAACGTTTATGAATTATGCCTGCCTGTGCTTTATTACTCACCCAGACTCACCAGCCCCAGACATGACTCTGTTTGGCTATCTTTGTTACATTGATGGCCTTCAGACACAGAGAAACAGCAGCTCCTCAAGTTGTTTTCAGTTTTGTTATTACAAAGGACTCAGCTATGACACAGGCTTGGACACATTTTATTTAAACCCAGATATGGTTCTAATCCTGGCATCAGTACTTGTGAGCTGGGTGGCCATTACTGAATTTACAATAAGTAAGTGTATTCATTTTCATTTGTAAAACAGATATAAACAAAAAGCAGATAGGAACAAGTAAATATTTTTCTTACCTTAGGATATTTGATAGTGGTACTCCAAGTGAGACTTTGTTTATAAAAAGCCTTTGCAGCTGCTGGGGGGAAGTTTGGGAATGCTCAACGAGATGGTTTGCAGCCCTTCTGAATGGCAGTGGCCACTCTGGCATCTGGGACCCCCTCTTCCCACACGCAGTCTATTCTCACTTCTGCCATAGGGCAGTTACTGGCTCCGCCTCCTTTTAGAAGGTTCTGTGATCTAGCTTCTCCTGGCTCGGTCCAGAAAGCTCCAGTAAGTAGAGAAAGACAGCTGCCGGCCGCAGGTGTGGAGGGCCGCCTGTCTGAGACGCCCGGGGCACACAGGCCTGGGTCCTGGGTGCGTTCCCACACACACAGCTTGCGGAGGTTCAGACCTGAGCCCCAGCCCAGGCCGCACGAAGGTGATGGCACTGGCTGGCCCTGATATACCTGTCCTAGCCCAGAGTTCCAAAGCTCCCACTGCAGGCAGGGCCTCTCACCTGGCAACCTCTTGGTTGCCTTGGGCTTACTTTGGCGAGATGTACCCATTTTCAAGGTGCCCCACTGAGACTGAGTGCTCTGTGGAGCCACTATGGGAGGGAGCTGGGCCTGGGCAGGCCATTAGGACCACTCTGAGCCTTCCGCCTACTAAGCACCAAGTCAGACTAGGCAGGACTTTGTGATGCGACAGACAGGCCAGCCTGGGCCCTTGTCCCCCAACTTTCCTGTTGCCACACCCAGGTGGGGGCCCCCGGAGGAGGGCGAGTCCCCCCGTGCCTGCACCTCTCCATCTAGTGCCGGTCACCTATCAGCCCCACAGCACCCCGCCTTTATTATCAGGTAAGGAGGGGGCCAGAGGCCTGGGGGGTAGGGCCTTCTCCAGGGGAGTTGTGGCGTCCGGTATGGGCTCCAGAGAGGAGGAGGGTCTCCAGAGGGGTGGCTCTGGCCTGGAGTGAGGACAGGTAATCATGCTGTAGAGTCAGGGAGCCTGGGTGGGAACCCAGCACCGTGTTTGTCATCCGGCACCCCCAGAGCCTCAGTATCCCCAATAGTAAAAGAGGCCAAGTCTGGTTCCTCCCTTGAAGGGCTGCCTGAAGAGTGAAGGGCGCTTCTCCATGGGACCCCCCAGCACACACCCCATGTGCAGAAGGTGCTTAAAACATGCCACCGGCCATTGTCATCAAGCCACACAGATGGCGCCATTCACTCTCATTGCAACTAGGAGTGGGTGGCTTCCAGAGCTCCGGGCCCAATGCCACCCCTTCTTGAGGAGCAGTCCTCGCCAGTGCCCCCCACCTGCCACCAGGCCCAGGGAGACAGGGCAGTGCTCACCTGGGCTGGCCGGCTGACTCTGCTAGGCCTCGGGCTTTCTGACTAGAGTCTAGGTTGGGGCGGAGCTTGACATGTGGTGAATGAGCCCCCTCTCACATAACCGCCCCCCCACACACACACACACTGAACCTCTGTGCTTCAGTGGGACCTCCAGTCCTGCAGGGGAACTGCAGACCTGGCAGACTCCCAAGACCCTCCCCCCCCCCACCCCCGCTGCAGCCTCACACCAGCCTTTGCTCACACTGTTTCCCAGCCTGCGTTTCTGTGTCCAGCTAACCCCACCCAGGGCTCTCCCCACAACAGCAGCGCGCTCCCTGTCCTTTGAGCGAAGGCAGAGCGACGGATGCTGTGAGCCCTGTGTCCACCACACTAGGTACTGCCCATGGGCAGCACCTACAACTCAGTCCCACCCCCAGACCCAAATCAGAGTCCCACCAGCCCCACCCCAGAACACACCGCTAGCATGGCAGTACCCACATCTGGGTTAGCCTGGTCTTGTCGGGTCACTCCAGCCTGGCTCCTGCTCCTCCCAACCCTGGCCTCTGCTCCCCCTGAACCCTTGACCTCTGCCACCCCTCCCGCACCCCAGGCCCTTGGCTTGGTCAGGAGCCCTTTTTGTTCCTTCTCAGCTGCTCTGTCAAGATTGAGCTCCTCGGGTTCTGAGCCCAGCCCTGCCACTGACGGGGGGGTGAACTTGGGAAGGAAGCGGGCGCCTGTCCAGTATTGCACATGACATGCTAAGCTCTGTGGGCAGGGTGAATGCTCTGAACGTACACGGTCCCCCCATCTCCTTTCTAGGGGGCAGCACACCCCTTACACTCTCAAATCCACCCGGAGCCCGGGGCCCTCGCCGTGTTTGGGGGAACATCACTCCCCTGTGATCTGTTGCCCTGCTTTCAATGGCCTCCAAGGTTGACAGCAAAGCTCCTGGGCTGCCACGCCACAGCCACGCAGAGGGCGTCAGGCAGGCCTGCGGCACCACATGCTCCCTGAGTCCCTGACCTCGGGCAACCTTGGAGCTAGGCTCTGGGAGGGGAGAGGCACCAGGGCCTCACCGCAGGCAACCTCATTCTCCGCCGGGGGAGGCACCACGCCCACCCAACTCCCAGAAAGGGGAGCGAGGTACATAGCTGGGCAGGAACCACACTTAAGCCCAAACCTGAAACTTGGAAGGAAAGCTAATCCTAAGCAAAATCACCTTTCAGTCGGGTTTAATCCCCTGCAATCCTTCCTGGAGGAGGGGCCTGGGCTGCCACACAAATGACCAAAAACTGGGGACGGACATTTATTCTCTCAGTTCCCAAGGTCAGAGCCCTAAATCCAGGCGTGGGCAGGCCCAGATCCCTCCGCAGGCTCTATGGAGGGTCCCCCTGCCTCTTCCAGCGCCTGAGGGGGGGCGGGGGCCTCCAGGCTTTCTGGGCTTGCGACTGCATCGCTCGGGGCTCTGCCTCCTCCCTCCCGTAGCCTTCCCTGTGTCAGATCTACCTCTCTTATAAGGACCCTTAGCTTGATTGCGTCCGAAAAGACCCTTTCCCCCAATAAGGTCACATTCACAGGTTCCTGGGTTAGGACCGCAACCAAGCTTTTGGGGACCACCATTTAGCCCACTACTCCCCATCTCTCTCCAGGATGTGATGGTGTCTGAACTCAGAGATGTATGGGGTGTGCGTTGTAACAATCAGGTGGATAAGCTTCCACGTTGACCAGTAATTCCTGCCACATGCTCCCACCACTCCCTAAGCCACTTGATATTAGAAAGGGGGAGAGGGTGGGGAGAGCTGACTTCTGGGATAGCTGAGACAGAATGTCCAGCAGAGAGCACCCGATGGCTGTGCCAACAATGCCCCTCCCCGAGGCAGTCTCCCTCGCCCCAGCTTCCTCTTCCTTCTGCAGAAAATGGCGACTCTGCTAGCTGGGGGCACAGGCTTCCTCATCTGTTTTTCATTTGCCTTTTGCTCCGCTACAGTCCCCTCCCCTGGGGTGCTGAGCCCCCCCAGGCCTAGCACCATGTTCTAGCTCAGAGCTAAGCACTAGCCTTGCTGGCTGGATGAGTGAAATGAGACCTGCCCAATCAGTAGCCAGAAAGAGGCCCTGCTCCGCCCTCCTGGCTCCCACTCTAGCGTCTGGGCCTCTGCTGGAGGGGAAGCCCAGGCTTTGAAGGCAACACACACACACACACACACACACACACACACTGTCACCAGGGACAGAAGGGGCAGTCCCAGAGGAAGGAGCCCAGCCCTCGTGGTGCCATAAGGAATGCTCGTGGCTCAGTTTATGCAGTAGTATTTATTGAGCACCTATTATGTACTAGACCCTATACTAGGCTGAGATGGACTGGGGAACAGAACAGAAAACAGCCTGCCCTCGGGGAACTCGCATCCATCCCAGTGTGGGGGGGATTCAGACAGACAAACGAACAGGCAAGCGTGCAGTGTGTGATGTGATGGCATGGGCATGTGGGAACACAGCTGGCTGAGGGGAGGAATTACTGCTTTATATGGGGTTCTCTGGCCACTGAGAATTCATTTGAGCCAAACCCTGAATGAACTGAGGAACGAGTCCCGTGGCAGCCAGGGAAGGGCCACGTAGGCCCAGGGCACAGCACGCACGGCCCTGTAGTAGGAGTGTTCGGGGGCAGCACGGGGCCCAGAAGGGCCGGGATGGGAGGGGCAGACCAGACTGGTTTATGCTCTGGGAGAGAAGTCACTGCAGTAATAACAAAAGAAGCCACTGCAGGAGCGGGGAGCCACCTGGCTTCCTGTGATCTCCCAGCTGCTGTCGGAGGCTGGGCTGTGGTTAGGAGGCTGGGCAGCAGTCTGGGTGTGGTGCAGAATGGCCACATTCCAAGTGCATTTGCAGGTCGAGTTGGTAGGGTCTGCTGATGGGTTGGGGGGTGAATGAAGAGGAGTCAAGGTTGATTCTGAGCAGCTAGAAGGAAGGAAAAGCGATTCTGGGGCCCAGCTTTGGAGGCATCTGCAGGTCCTGCTCCAGGTCTACCCTCTCCTGGCTGCACTTTCCCTCTGCCAGTTGCTGCCTGCCCCGAGCCAGCAGGTCAAGCCAGGGACTCAAGCAGCCACACAGGGCTCAGCCCAACCCATGCCTGCCAGAGCTCAGAGGATCGTGCAGAGGGTCACCGTGTCCCTGAGCACCTGGGACGTCTCCCCACTGCCCTCAGAGCCCCAGCAAGGCCCCTGAGGCCCCTTAGCCACCACCTCATCAGCACACAGCCTGGGGCCACTCTCCAGCTCCTTCCTCCTCAGAGCTGAGCGCAGCCCCAGGCCTGCCAGGACACCTGCGGGAACACTGGAAGCCTGCAGGTGTGGGCAGGCACCAGGAGCCCTCTTTCCAGAGATGCGGTCATAGTGCCAGAGACACGGAAGCTCCCAGTTAGGGTCCTGGACAGGATCCAGACCCAGGGCCTCTGCCAGCTGCAGTTTTCCAAATCAGGGTGTGTGCAGGGAGAGGTAGAATGGAAAAGATCCAGAACCCCAAGCCAGTGGACTTGGTTTCTAGGCCTGGCTCTGTCTCCTGGGATCCTCTATTAATAATAATAATAATAATAATAATAATAATAATAATAATAATAATGGCAGCTAGCATTTCTGCAGAACTTACCATGATCCAGGCGTAGTTCTCAATGTGATACATCATTCCCAACCCTGTATAGTGGTTCCTGCTTCCATCCCCATTTTCCCCATGAGCAAACCAAGGCCCAGATCAGTTAAGTCACTTGCCTCAGGTCACGCAGCTGGGAAGTAAGTTTCTCCACACACTGCCTATCAAAGCCGGGCATGGTTGGTCCTCTGCCCACCTTTTCAACATCCCCCAGTCCTCACCCCCAGAGTGTGGAGCCCTTGGCCCTGCTGCCAGTTCACACACACCAGTCCTTCCAGCCCAGGACTTTGCTCCTGCCGTCTGTGTGGAAGGCTCTTCGCGTGGCTGGCTTCTCACATTCTTCAGGTCTCAGTGGAAATGTCACTTCTTCAGGGAGGCCTTCCCTGACCTCCCCAGACCCCAATCCACACCTCTTAATGCTTCTCCCACATCCATGCTTGCAGTAAAGCCCTTGGGGGGCTAGGAATGCCGCAGGGGGTGGGAGAATGGGCCCCTCCTCATGGCCTTTGGGGAAGCAGACTCCACGCCTTTCCCCACCCTCCCAGGTCTGCTTTCACGCGTGATCATGGAGCACCTTTCATGTCATTATCGTAAAGAACGGCTGCAGCTGTGCCGTCTAAGAATGTGCCCGGACCTATTTAGTGAGTCTCTTAACGATGACACCTGGGTTGTGTTCGTTTTCAGCTCTTCTCAACCGTGTCGTAATGAATAACTTCACACAGACATCACTTCACATGTGCGAGTCTGTCTCTAAGACAAATACCTACACAGCACTGCCAGGTCTAAGGCCTTGTGCATTGTTATGACAGGTGAGGCCACGCCCATCTGCCGCTCCCGGGCGCAGTCACCCTTTCTGAGGATCTTTGTGTCCTTGAGAGCCTGCCATGCCCCCCGGGTTTCTGGTTCTGGCCTCAGAATCATTTCTTCCAATGACATCTTATGCAGAAGGTCAATAAGTTAAAAAAAAATGGAGGCGGGCATCTGCTCTGTTGTCCCCCATCCCCAGGACACGACCTTTGGGCTGCCCAACAAAGGAACAAGGAGAGTCATTGAGTCGTACTGGGGATAGCACTGCAGGAAGCCAGTCCTGCCCAGGCTGAAGGGACAAGAAGAGC
>PVJC01033089.1:0-19560 GCA_004026665.1 Murina feae | reverse complement strand
ACGAGGTGATGCAGGTTCATGTTCTTCTTCCTCATTAGATGATAAATAGAGCAACTTCTTTTCTTTATTTCAGTGACAAAATGTTCCCAGCCTTTGGATTCGGTGCCAGGATACCCCCAGAGTACACGGTGAGTGCGTAGAGATGCTTTGCTGTCACCACAGGATAATTTGAGTTTCCTTCCCAGGAGTCTCTGCCCTTGGGCCCTCGATATAATTATGTAACTAGGGCCCAAAGACTCAGCAATGATCTTCAGAAACCATGAGGTTAGGTCTTCAGACCCTGTCGTTTGATAAAGCCCAATCTCCTGGTATTCTGATTGTTCTTCTCAGACGTTCAAATAAAGGCATTTAGTGCTCAGCTTCTTACAGATGTGGTCAGAGATGGAGAGAACACATGGGACGCTGATCTTTGGCGGCTTAAAACCTATCTATTCAGCTATCCTCTAGAGAAAGATCCTATTGGTAATACCCCCTGAGGCAGTCTATGACCATGAAGTCCACAGACTCCCTCATGCCAGCTCTCTGAGCACCAGGCCTGTGAGAGAGACACAGAGAAGTCCTAAGAGGGAACCGCTCTGGCTTCGAGAACTGAGAAACTAAAAGCTTCCTATGAGGGCACTAGAATCCTATTTAGTTTTGGTGTTTTTAGGATATAGGTTTTGTCTGTTTGTTTTCCTCTTTATTTTATTTTATCCCATCACCATTTATCCCCCCTATACACTCTTCCACCAGCCCCCACAATCACCATACTGATTTGGTTTTAATACTTATTTCCATGACTCAAAGAAGGCAAAGATCGTGCAGAGAGAGATATGAACCTTACTGCGGTATACCAGATGCTCTTGTGGGACATTCCACAGAGAACTCAACTCCCCAGGTGGGAGGGCCTTGGGACAGCAGGGTTCCTACACCAGACTCATCCCGGACTCTGAGGTCCAAGTTAAGTGCAGGCAACACTGTCCAATCATCAACTTCTCTTTTACTGGATGTATCTGAGTTGCATGGTAGGAGTCAGGTGGCAACATTTACTCCCACACCAGAGCTGTCAGACCAAGGCTCTGCCCCTTTTGTGCCCTTTTTGAAAGAGAGAATCCCTCTCCCTGTGACTGCTGAGAGAACAGCAGGTGGAATGGCATGTCCCCTGACCTGTCCTCCTTGTCTGCCTTGTATTCCCCTGACCTCCCTGCTGGGCATGCCTACAGAATTCTAGAAGCATTTGTTGAAAATAGAGCACATGGGGAGGAAGAATACAGAATAGGAGTTGTCGACTGGTGGCCTGTAGACATTATTCGGGCCACAAATGTATGATAGTTGACACACAATTTTTTTTAAATTTTTAAATCTTTATTGTTGAAAGTATTACATATATCCCCGTATCCCCATTTTTCTCCTATTGGATCCTTCTACCCCCTGTCCCAGGCCTTTACCACCCTATTTTCCGTGTCCATGAGTATATATATATGCCTAAGCAACCTTTATGACTGAACGACCAGAACAACCAGTCACTATGACACCCACTGACCACCAGGGGTCAGATGCCCAACACAGAAGCTGCCCCCTGGTGGTCAGTGTGCTCCCACAGCCAACCTGTGGTGTTGGCATCCGGTGTACGTTCCTTCCACACCCAGCCGGGTGACCATCGCCTCCTCTCCTGACCCCACCAGGCCTTCAGGCTCCAGGCTGGGACAGGGATCCAGGCGTGGGTGGCAGTAAATACAGCCCCTTTCCCAGTGGTCCAAGGACCGGCTCCTCCTTGGAGCTGAGGCCAATCTCCTGTGCCTCGTCTCTCCCCCCCAGCCAGGAGGCCCTGATCGTCCCGGCCCTGATTGGCTGATCACCGGCCAGGCCTATGAACACCCCCCCTCCCCCCGCTTGCATGAATTCGTGCACCAGGCTTCTAGCATGTATATAGGCATATAAGTTTTTGACACACAAATGTTTTTTAAGATTTAGGCAATTTCATATAAAATGTCAGATTTCTGGTTTCTTTGGAAACATTAAAAGGCCTAGAAAGACTAAGATTAAGAGATTATACAACCACAATGGGGAGGGGGAGGGAAGGAGACTTATGTAATACTTTAAACAATAAAGAATTTAAATTTTAAAAAGAGAGAGAAAGATTATACAACCAGAATTAGGCAGAGGTGAGGCCAAAATGTCCCCTTCATATCCGATATCAGCTCCAGAATGTGGTCAAGTGGGTGTTGAGCTTTTGCGCCTCGAGACTGGAATGCACGTCAACAACCACCAGTCCTACTACCACGAGATGCTTGAGCACCCCCTCCGCATCCCCACCTGGTAGTCTTCTGGTCTCAGCTGGCTCAGTAGGGCTGAGAACACTTTGTTCCAGGCCTTCCTTTTCTCATCCATGGCATCTGCCTGGTCCCCCTCCTGGTGTAACTTACCCTTTTTTGATGTTTCTTGAAGTCCTTACGCTCACCATGCCTGTCAGCCAACTTATTCTTCCTGCTGTCCTAACAAGCTCCCTCACATCTCCTCACTCTGCTCCAGGCCTACCTTCCCTCTGCCCCAGACAGGCACTGATGGTCTCAGCAGCTTGGTTGCCCCAGCGAGTTTATAAGGTCACTGAGATTTACTTCTTTGGGAAAAACCTCAGAGCTTGCCTATACCTCCCTAGAATAGATCTTGAGACAGGAGGATTTGGACGCATTTATTTGAAAGGTGGAGGAAACCTCAGTAGAAAATGAGGAAGTGAGAGGAAGTGAACGTAGGGTATTCTAACAAGTTGGTTAGCTCTGTGGGCAGCGGAGCCGAATCTTGCAGGGAACCTTGAAAGACACTGTGGAGCGCACACAGACCCCAAGGATAAGTGAGCTGGATACTGAAACACCATGTCCTGTCAGCCACTAAGGAAGGGCTGCTCGCGAGCGACATTAATTCCCCAAGACCTTTAGCCTGCCAAAAGCAGGCTCTGGAGCCCGGCTGGTGTGGCTCAATGGTTGAGTGTCTGTCTACCTATGAACCAGGAAGTCGTGGTTCAATTCCCAGTCAGGGCATATGCCTGGGTTGCAGGCTCGATCTCCAGTGGGGGATGTGCAGGAGGCAGCCAATCAGTGATTCTCTCTCATCATCGATGTTCCTAGCTCCCTCTTCTTCTCCCTTCCTCTCTGAAATCAATAAAAATATATTAAATTTTTAAAAAGCAGGCTCTGGAGACCCGAGAAAACTTAAGGTACACAAAGCCGGTAAAATGGGTGGAAGTCAGCTGACTTGCCTGGGAGAGACAACAGCAGGGGAATGTGGGCCAGGCACCAAGAGTATCAGCTCTGACCTCCCACCAAGAGAAGAAGGGTCTTTTAACACCATAACTCATGACCATTTTCTAGCCCTCAAGAGATCCAGGACTTGGAAATAACATTTGATATGGGAGTCTCTGTAAAATCCCAAATGATCCCATAATGTCTAGGTGCCAGGACAGCCCTCTTGTTTTACCAGATTTTAGAAAGAAAGAAATAAACATGTTACTTTGTGATAGGACCTGGCAGGTAGAGGAATCTGTGTTGGAATATTACAAGATAACATGATTTTATCACTTTTCCAAAAGTAGAGTCTCTTTTACCTGCATCTATGGGCAAATCCTGCTGTCCTGTAGCTCTGCATAGTATGTTAGAATGAGTTTTAAATGTCAACAGCTTAGCGGGAGCTATTATAACCATCACCACTTTGAGCAAACGGGGTGATGAGTTATCTTTTTTTTTAAATCACTGGGTCCAAGCAGTGCTCAGCCCAATCTAAGGCTTCAGTCTATGGCGAGTTCTTTCTGGGGTTACATTTTTTTCCTGAAATCTTATCTTGGCATTTTTTTATATGCATTATTCTCCCCTCCTGCCAGCATTTATCTGATCCTAGAAAAATTTCCTATCACCTCGACTCCACAGGGAGCTTAGCATTCACCCTCCATCTCAGACTGACTCTGGGAAGGCTTAAAATGGTTCCTGCGGCTCGACACCTAATGAATGGAATGGGCATTTGTTTGCAGATTCTTCAACCCAGTGCCTCCTTCCTGGATTAAAGTTGTAATTCTCCTTCCTTCCTTCTTTTTTTTTTAATTTTAATTGGTGCCTAGGTCTCCCATGACTTCGCAATCAACTTTAATGAAGACAACCCAGAATGTGCAGGTAAATTCCAACGTGAAGGAAAGTCCGTGTCTCACAGCCTTTTTGCTTGCACATTTCCCATTTTACTTTCTCTCCTCTGAGGCAGTCTGTCAGTGAGCACTGCCCACAGCAGAGGATAGGCTTTCTGCATCCAAATAGACCACGCTACGCTAAAGGCACCAGAGAGCTGTAATGACGCAGAAAACTAAGAGCCGGAAAAGATGGGATGAAGAAGAGGTCTTGAGTTTACAGCAAGAATGTTGAGCCCCAGTCTGGATTCCTCTTGGCCCAAAAACACGGGGGACGGGGGGGGGGGGGGGGGGGGGAGGGGGTTCACCTTCCTCTCTGTGAGGGTATAAGTAGGGGGTCAGGGGAAGACATGGAAATCATTTGACACCTTCAGCATGTTGGCAAAGGATACGGCCTCAGTGACTTCTAACAAGTAGCTTCCTGGTTTTGTGCCAGAAATAGGCTTCTGAAAGGGTTTGGTCCATGTTCCACTATTTCCAGCTAGAATTTCTCCAACGCAGTTCCGCAAAGTAATGATGATGAAATGATGATGACAACTATTATGATAAATTTCATGCTAAAATTATTTTTCCTGCTTCCTAAATAACCAATAGAGACAAGTCCACCGGTTGCTATGAAACTTATAAGCTATTTTTTATAGTGAAATGGGTAGAAATGTCCATATCTCTCTCCTTCTTGTCATGGAGGAAGGGGGTTGAACCAGGGTTAATTCAGATCCAGTGAGGTGTGTGGAGTATCCAGCAATTTTTTTCACCAATTCGGCACTTACTGTCCAAGAACATGACATCAACATCATTGGGTGCGCACAGAGTAACCTCTGAGACCCGATCTCCATTCTGCCATTATTCCCTCTCATGATCCCTCACCCTAAACTTATTATGGTTTAGAGTCCACTCATCCCTAACTGCCCCCATTCTTAAACTACTAATATAAGAATGGTTTTTCATCAAAGCAGAACAAAATACATGCCCAGCATTCGCCTGTTTCATACTCTCAGAATTTATCTGCCTGTTACTTTTTAAAGAGAAATCCAACATGCTTACCTTGGGCAAAAATTCAAGAGTCAAAATAGAGTGTCAGTTGAGTGTCATTTGACTTCACATTCAAGCTGCAAAGTGATATGACATTTGTCTTTAGAAGGACAGGCTTTGGGGCAGGGCAGAGAGGATGCGGCATTTTCAGTGGGTTGGAAGCATGCGTATAAGGGCAGAACACAGACCTTGCTCATCCAGAACACCCAAGATCTGGTTTGCATGCATCGTGGATGTGGAACCCCATTTCAGGAGGGGCTCCTATGGACCCCTCTGGCCAAAAGCAGGACCAGTGTGCTGTTTCAGCATAGAAAGGGATATGGGCAAAAGCTAAGACAGGCACAGACACCAAGAGGAGCCATTTGAATACATTACATGTTCAGGAAGGACTCCTAAAATGCTAGAAGAAGCTACACTATAGGGGCTGTTCCTTCCAGCGGAGTCTCACCCTTTACTATTTCCTTGGGTCACGTGGGCTCAGGATGGAAGCCCCCTTTAAGTGAGAGGTTGGCCATAATGGTGAATGTCATTCATCTGTACTACAGTCCCCAGCAGACAACTGTGTCAGCTGTTTTGCTCATTCATCACACACTTGCTGTGCCTGATCTGCCTTGAGATCTTTGAGGGAGTGAGTCACAATACCTGCCCACAAGGACTTTAATATGTGGAATGACTCCTATACATGGAATAGGGTGGTATACACTACAGCAGAGTCAAGAAAGTAGTGTAAAAACTGGAGAGGCCAAAGCTGACTTGCCCAGTGGCTGAGAGCACAGCCCTCAGAGCCAGACAGACCTAGATTTCTATCCTGAGTCTAATTTATCTGCTGTGTGATCTGGGATGGATCATGTAACCTCTCTAAGCCTCAGTTTCTTCACCTGTAAAATGGGCATAACTTCCATTTCATTACATTATGAGAATCTAATGAAATCTTATGTGTAAAGTAGGATATTAGGGTAAGTTTGATGGAAAGGATTGCTTTTTAATTAAGCCATTAAAGAGAATTATTTCAGTGGGAGTAGAGACAGCAGTGTGGTATTTTTTAATCTTAAGAACATAAATATGATGTTAAGGAGGACATTTGGCGAATTCAATGCTTTATCTAGGTGCGTGTTTGATTATAAATTTATTTGAGGGGACTCCTGAATTATTGATCTTTGCCAACTTCACCTTAGGGATTCAAGGAGTTGTGGAAGCTTATCAGAGCTGCCTTCCGAAGCTCCAACTCTATGGTCCCACCAACATCGCCCCCATCATTCAGAAGGTCGCCAAGTCAGCGTCAGAAGAGACTAACACCAAGGAGGCATCGGTAAGGAGAGAGGCAGTTTGCCTGTTAATGGGAGATTGCCCTTTCTCACCTGGATATTGGCCATAGCACCCATCCCATTCTGACAATACATGACCGCATGTGTGAGTTTGGACAAGTGACTTCACCTTCTCTTATCCTCAGTCTACTCATCTGAAAACTGGGGATAACCATACCCATCTCTGCTGGGTTATGGTAAGGCTTAGAGATGACGCATCTCCAGTGTCTGCAACATTAGCTGGACAGAGGGGACACTCAACAGTGGAATTTACTTTGTTCACTGGAGTATCAGACATACCCACACTGTGTTCTTAGGAAAATAACAAGAACTGTCCAAAATAAGCTTGCTTCCCAATGTACCTATAGTATAGATGAAACTGAAGCAAAATAATAGATACTTCTGTCCCCTGGTGATTAAGTACAACAACACAAAACCTCATAGCAAAGATTTGTCTTGTATTCTATTTGTGGTTTTCTTAAGAAAAATGCAAACCAAGTTTTTTTCGTACTCAGAACTATAAAGCTACTTTTGCCCAGCCCTGTATATTACCATAATAACTTTTCTATGTATCATTTTAATGACATCAATATATTTCATTTTTAGCTTTGTGACATCTTTCAGATTTAGTAGAACATTGCTGATGTCTGACATTTTCTCTGTGATTTTATCCTGGATTCCAAGATACTGCATTTGCATAAAGAAGTGATATACTACTCTCTCAGCTCCTTACATCAACTCCCCTAATCTACTCGCGCTGCATCATGTTCTCAGCCTTCCTTCGTAATAGAATGGATGGAGGATCATGCTCATATCTAATCCCAGCCTCTTCTTTTGCATACTGGAGCCATCTTCTTGGAATCATCCAAGGACATTGACCTACCAACTATTGCACCTGTCTCTCATCTATTATTTTCCCTTTCTACTGAAGACTCACTTTCATTAGCAAATAACACATCCTATATCTTCAGTTTAACTTAAAATCTTTCCCTTGATGCCACTTTACCCTAGCTACGCCCCCCTATTTTACCTCCCTTTAGAGCAAAATTCATTTAAAATTTTCCTGTACTCACTGTCTCCATCTCTTGGTTCCTCTACCCAGACCAGTCAGACTCTCCTCCCCAGCATCCCTCTGAAACTACACTTGTCAATCAACAGTGTCTCCATTTTGCCAAACCCACGAAAGCCTTGGAGCAAATTTGAATCCTCACAGATGCAAGATTTGGGGATAAGTGTCGGACAAGATCAGTATTTCATTTTATGTTTTAACATGTTTTTCTCATCAGAACTTCCAATTCAAATTCTTCAAATGATATGTTACTCGGAAACCCGACATCTAAAATAGATTTTAAGAAAACAGGTTGTTCTTGCAAAATCTGGACTAAGAGATGGGGAAACTTTTTTTTAAAATTTATTTATTGAGTTATTACATATGTGTCCCCACATTACCCCCCACACCTCCACTCATGCCCTCACCCCCCTGTTGTCTGTGTCCATCGGTTAGGCCTATATGCCTGCATATAAGTCCTTAGGTTGATCTCTCCCTCTTACTCCCACCCTCCCCTACCTTCCCTCTGATGTTTGATGGTCTAATCGATGCTTCTCTGTCTCTAGATCTGTCTCCCCTTATATCTCTAAGAACATCCAAGGTGTCCCCAGTCCACCCCAGAGCCCATATTGAAAACAGAAATTATCTCAGCCCCTCTGGGGTACCAGGAACTAAGAAAAAAGAGAACAGGGCTGACATAGGTCTGGACTTGGGCCTAGTGTAAGCCAGCATGAGTTTTTGCCATCACTCACTCCCCCAGGCACAGGTAGTCTGCTCTGTAAGAACAGGTCAGGAAATGGTGCAGGAATTGTCTAATCCACATATCCCCAAACAACTGACCCTTATAGTCCTATTCTTTAAACCATGTGTGGTCCTGGACCCCTTGTTATCACTGATAGCTAAGGGGCTTCAACTTGAACCTCATAGGCAAGTTGTGTCAGGGTCTGGGTGTAGGATTTTCATCTCAACTTTGTGGAACTCTTCTAGAAATTTAAAAAACAAAAAATATCCTCCATATCTGAACAGAACCTCATATACGTTCAAAGACTACTATACTCTTTCATCCGTGAGCATTTCCCTGGCCTGGCTTTGGAATGAACTGTCACAGTAGCTTTACTGGAAATTTGCATCAGGCCTTTGATCCGACAGTCTGCAGCCTAGTACCTCTGGCTAGATTAACTCTGGATCAGATTCTAGAATCCTGATCATCCCTTCAGATCAAGGGTTCTTAATCTTTTTTGTTCCATGGACCCCATTAGCAGCTGATGAAGCCCCTGGGCCCCCTTCTCAGAAGTATTTTTAAGTGCACAGAATCTCATTTTAACATGCATATAAAAAATTAGTAATAAAGTATTTTACACTCTTTTTTACACTATGTCTTCAAAACCCCAGGGTGTGTTTTACACTTACATCATCTTAATTTGGATGCTAACTTGATCTTTATGAAAAGAAATTAAAATTTAGAATCGAGTTCCTCCATTGCTCTAGTCACATTTCAAGGGCTCCGCAGTCACATGGAGCTCATGGCTGTTGTCTTGGGCAGGGCACCTTCGGACTTAAAATTCTCCAAGCTGAAGAGGCAATTAAAAGCAATCTAGTCCCAACCCTCATCTGAGAGATGAAGCTGAAACCCAGAGGAGTGAAGGGATTTTCCCAGGATCTCAGAAAATGAGGCTTTGACGCCCATCCTCCTGACTCCTCTTTGATGCTCTGTCAACCACCCTGCTTCATAACAGTCAAAGCGATTATTAGAATTAACCTACAACTACTGTGCCTGCCTTTCAGCCCCATTCATCATAACCTTGAGTTTTTAGGACTGTCTACACACAGGCACTCAAAAACATCTGCTGTTGCTGTTGCTGTCGCCAGTATGCAGTGAAGGCACCTGATCTTGTCCTTGTTTCCCCACCTCTCGGTTCCTCGTTGCCTGACATCTGATCCATTGCAGCAATACTTCATCCTGCTGATTCTGACCGACGGTGTCATCACAGACATGGCCGACACCCGGGAGGCCATCGTCCATGCCTCCCACCTCCCCATGTCGGTCATCATCGTGGGAGTGGGCAACGCTGACTTCAGTGACATGCAGATGCTGGACGGTGACGACGGGATCCTGAGGTCACCCAAGGGAGAGCCTGTCCTTCGAGACATCGTTCAGTTCGTGCCCTTCAGGAACTTCAAACACGTACGCATATCTCGGGGCATCCCGGGGTGGGGAGGGGAAGGGGCAGGACCAAAACAAACTCACTCCTTACGTGTTGCCACCAGCTTGTAGGGAAGCGATGCCAGCTATCCCCGCCTGCCTGGGCCAGGCCATCTCCCCCACAAGAGATGGAGAGCTTGGCTCTTTGGAGAGAAAAGTGTAACTTGAATTAGAGATGAGAAGTCTTGCCAACTAGAGTAGCCAACATTTCCACTGGCGCTTGTCCCATCCATGTAGCTTAGGACCTCGGTCGGGGCTGCCATGGACAGGTGGGCAGAGCAGCGTTCCCTGTGCAAGGGCCTGGCCAGAGAAGCAAGGGGCGGCTTCATTTCGGCCTGGGTTCTGCATGTCGAGCCCTGTGCCCTGGCAGAGGCCCATGTTTGCCTTGGCAAAGCATATTTTCGAATTGATAAAGACCTAAATCCTCTATAAGTATAGTAAGCAGCACCGAAGAATTTAGTTAACTCCTTAAGGATGGAACCAGTAAGATGATGAAGGTAGTTCAAAGGAGGATATAACACAGTGAACCGTGGTCAGTGAGGAAAGGCTGGAGTAAGTTTGCTAGGGCAGATTCAAAACTAGGGAATGGCCAAAGGGGTTAAAAATAAATAAATAGACTTTAGGTTACCTTCTCCACTGGACAGAAATCTTCCCAGTTTTCCACAAGTTGACATCTAGCTTTCCTGTCTTGAGCTGTAATCAATAATAAATAATTATTACCTCCCCCTGATGACCCGAAGAAGGCACAGCAGACAGTGCTCTAGTATGACATCAAAAAGTGCTTCATAACAATTTTTTGGTGTTTAAATTTTGGATCATTGTTAACTCAGTGGAAGGAGGGGCACCTTTAAAATTCCAACAGCTGCCTACACAAGTGGGGCTGAATTACCCAGGATGCTTCTGATTCATGCAAAGGCTTCCTCTGGCCTGGGGTGGCCCCTCAGAGCCTCCCCCGTTGTGTCCAGGAGCCCTTGAGAGTCCTGTGGGTTATCACAGACAGCCCTCTGTGACCTTCTGTTCCTTGCCCCAGGGAAAGTCACTCCAGAGCAGAGCCTCCCACCCCCATACCCCTGTGGTTTTGCCCTCTCCACTGCTGGTGGGGCCAGCCATACCCCTCCCAGTGGGTGGTAACTGAACTTGAGCTGCCCCGCAGGAGGGAATCTCCAGAAGGCTCAGTGACCTGAAGCAACTTGGCACACAGTCCCCTTGGAAACGGGAAATCCCCTCCTGTCCCTGCTGCTGTGACCCCTCTGTCACCTGGGCTGTCACTGCAGTGATGTCTGATCCCTACATCTCAAGAATCCCTGCTGGAAACAACTGTAGCTTCCACTGTAGCTCCTCAATCCTCAGGGCTGGGGTCAGTTATCTAGGGACCCAGAGAGGAAGGGACAGGCACCATGCCATCCACGCTAAGCTTTCCTTCCTTATGCTTTTTTTGGAAAAGCTTTTCTACTCCAGCCAAAACCCCTCATTCAAAGGGGTTTATCGGATATGTCCAGGCACATGTGAATCCCACTTGGAGCCCACGCTGGGACCCCAGCCCCACTGGGCAAGGTAACTATAGGGGGTGGAAGGATGGATGGACCATGGTTTACGTAGACAAGTCCCAGTGCCAGCGTCAGAGTCTTTGGGCTGTGCTTCTCAGAAATTGCCTGGTGTTCTGCTGCCGTCTTGGGACAGGAGGTAAAGCTAGCATCAGGTAAACGACAAGCCCAGGGGCCTCCACTGAACCCCAGGTCTCATGAATTGCCAGCTCCATGTAGGGAGGGCACCGCTCACACCAGGGCTCCTTGAACAATGAGGTATAGCTTGGAAACCTAGCGCCATACAATCCTGATGCCCTCCTTAAGGAGGGCTACAGTGTAATTAGAATCATTAAAGGAGCGTAAGATCAATCCTTGACTACAGAGTTGAGTGCAGAGGGAGTAACAGCCCCTACCAGCTCACAGGCAGCAAGCATGGTGACGGGTAACCGTTCCACTGTGGCCATCCTCCTCCTGCCCGAGGAGGAGGTTTCCAAATGAAACCGCTCGTTAGATGAAAGAGGCTCACTGTGTTCTCAGTTGTCTGCACGGAAGGATGTGCTGGGGCCGGGTGAATGTGCTGCCGTTGTGTTCATCAGCGAGGCTACTGATAGTACCTGCCTGATGCCCATGGTGGGGAGAGGGTGTTCCAGGTTGTGATGTCGTCCTGCTCCATCTGGTCAGCAGGACAGAGTAGCCATATCACTGATCACCACCTATAACTGCCTGAGTGAAGGGTCGAAGAACTTACTCCCTGGGAGAGTCATGCACTTCCCCAAACCACCTTCCCCCTGCCACACACACACACACACACACACACACACACACACACACACACTCATCTGTGTGCCGAAACAATGCAGCTGAGCCAGGCTAGGTCCTAGCCTCTACCCCAAGCCTCCTCCTCTCACAGAGTGCCTACTGTGTGCAAGGCATGTGTAGCATTGGGGCCACAGCGAGGTGAGAAAGCTGTGGATCCAGGCTGCAAGGCATGAACTGGGGGGTTGCATGGTTGGGACATAGGGGTCAGAGAAATATCTGTGGGTGACTGAAAAGGGCTAAAATGTTGCTACCGGATTTCAGAGTAGAGAGAAGTCGTCCTGAGGAAAGCCCTGCAGCTCGAGCTGGGTGTATGAGGAAGGACAGAGCCTTGATAAGCCAGGAGTGGAGGGGCATCAGCCAAGGGAGCTGTGCTGACCGGGGCGAGGAAGTGGCACACTCACCATGTGTGCTGCACAGTCTCCAGCTGCTCAGAATGCCAGGAGCATATCATCCACCTTATCTTCATGGACTTCAAATTAGAGTTTGAAAACCATTTCATTATCCGGACTACACTGAATTCAATAAGCCATAAATAAAATGAAAAGCCAGGAACTGATACATATCATATTAGCCCGTAACCCAGGAGCCGTCTCTCTTTTCCTGCTCTGCCTGATAACTCAGGGCTTTGAAGTGGACAGGGCACTGGCTCCGTGCTGTGTGATTCTGGGCAAGTTGTTAACCCCTCTGTGCCACAGATCTTCATCAGTACAATGGGGCAAATGGCACACACACTGGAAGATGAAAGGTGGCGTCTTCACAGAGCTTAGCACAGTGCCTGGTCTGTGTAGGTGATCAGTAAATACAGCTATTGTTTCCAGCTGCTTTCACATATTTAGCCTTTTCTTAACCAACTAATGCCCGCCAGCCCCTATTTGCTCACCAGACCACGTGGGAGAATTGCTTAGGCTCTGTGCTGTCTCAGGCAGTAGCAAATAGCCACATATGAGTATTTGAGTTTAAATTCATCACAATTACATAAAATTTTTTAAATGACCTCTTCCGTGGCACAAGCCACATTTCAAGGGTTTGTTAATTGCGTGTGCCTAGTGACTACCTTATTGGACTTTCCATCACTGTAACAAGTTCTATTTGACAGCACTGTTTAGAAAAATTTTCGTCTTCATAACAGCAAATCCATCTTACAGTGAATTGCATGAATGGTTCTTAACCAAGGGTGACTCATTCCCCAGGAGACACTTGGCAATATCTGGAGACATTTTTAATGGTGACAGTTTGGAGTGTCTAATTCACATCTAGTGGGTAGAGGCCAGGGATGTTGGTAAAGATCCTACAATGCACCAGTGAGTGCCCCCAACAAAGCATTATCTGGCCCAAAACAGCAGTAGAGCTAAAGTTGGGAAACCGTGGGTTACATAAGTACAAACATCTTTCTCTCATGTAACTAGAAGTTAGGGACTGGGGGCTGCGGACATCTGTTTTTTCAGTGATTCGATAGTGTCGGGGCCAGCACTTGGTGATTCCCTTGGTGATAAAATGGTTGCCATAGCTCCAGGAATCACATTCCCATTCAAGGCACAGAGGAAGAGGAAAGGGACCCAGAGCCAACCATGTCTGTCCCCTTTCACCAAGAAGAAAAGCTTTCCAACATCCCCCAGGAAAGCAATTTCTATCTCAAAGATGAAGTTGGATCACATGGACCTCCATAGATGGAAGAGAGGCTAGGAAATCAAGTGTTTGGTTTTATAGTTTTTCTATGAGCGGTGGCCAGAGGTAGAAATGACTTTTTATATACCCCAATGTACATATGGATCATGAATAACACACAACCCTGAGCAGTTATTTATAAAACTAGAGGCCCGGTGCACAACAATCTGTGTACTCGGAGCGGTCCCTCAGCCTGGTCTGTGCCCTCTTGCAGTCTGGGACCCCTCGCGGGATGACCACCTGCTGGCTTAGGCCCAATCCCCAGGGGATCTGGGGGCCAGACATCCCTCTGACAGCCCGAGAGCCTTCGGGGAATGTCCACTTGCCAGTGGGTAGCAGGCCTAAGCTGCAATTGGACATCCTTAGCATTGCTGAGGAGGTGGGAGAGGCTCCTACCACCACCACAGCCGTCAGCCTGGCTTGTGGCTGAGCAGAGCTCCCACTGTGGGAGTGCACTGACCACCATGGGGCAGCTCCTGCATTGAGCATCTGCCCCCAGGTGGTCAGTGTGTGTGTCATAGTGACCAGTCATTCCCAGTTGTTCTGTTGTTAGGGTCAATTTGCATATTATCCTTTTATTATATAGAATAGAAGCCTGGTGCATAGGTGGGGGCCGGCTGGTTTGCCCTTAAGGGTGTCCCAGATCAGGGTGGGGGCCCCTCTGGGATGCCTGGCCAGCCTAGGTGAGTGTCTGATGACTGTTTGCCAGCTGGCCACAGCCTCTTTAGGGTAGGGGGTCCTTCTGGGGTGCCTGATTTCCTCCAAGATGACTTAGTCTCTTTGTTTTCTGCGCTCTGGTCACACAGTGTTTGTGACTCTGGAGCAGTGCTTCTCAAAGTTCATATGCACAGGAATCATGGGCATCAAGTTAAAATGCAGATTCTGATTCAGTAGCTCAGGGATGGGTCTAAGAGTCTACGTTTCTAATAAGTGCCCATGCGATGTGATGCTGTTAGTTTGTAGCATGTGTCCTATTTTACCTTAAAGTAGGGTTAATTTTGGCTCCTCTCACATGATGCTAACTTCCCTAATAGTAAGAATAATAAACCCCGCACAGTGCCTGGAACCTAAATAAATGTCTAGAACTGAATATAAATCAGAAACAAAAGTGCAAGGCAGTTCATTCTGCCACCTAATTTTCACCCACATTTCAGAGGTGAATAGTTTGATATTTTGAGACAGGCATGCGAAAATAAAATTAGGGAATTCATGGTTTAGGTTCTAACAACCTGACAACTCTTGCTTGGGGGCCCTTGTCAAATGCTGAATGAATGAATGAATGAATGAATGAATGATGAGAGAGAGACTAGCTGCTCAGAACAGGACTCAAGACTTTGAGGCTTTGGCCAGCTGCCAAAGTCATGGTGATTTCTTCTTCCCTGCAGGCATCTCCGGCTGCCCTGGCAAAGAGCGTGTTGGCTGAAGTCCCAAACCAAGTCGTGGACTATTACAATGGCAAAGGCATTAAGCCAAAGTGTTCATCAGAAATGTACGAGTCTTCCAGGACACTAGCACCATGAACTCCACGCACTTTTACAGAGTTCCGAAATATTACTCCTGCTAATATTTACTACTTCTACTACTCCTGTACTTTAAAAAGCCGCACATTTAAAAACTAGCACGTTTTGGTGATTTTTAACTAACTGGCCATTTTTATTTATTTATTTATTTATTTATTTATTTATTTATTTATTTATTGCATGTGTAGCCCTGAGGCCTGGATCTGGTAAGCCCTTGTATTGTTAAAGACTTTTTACAAAGACACACAAATAATTCCAACCTACTCTTTACATTGCAGCATGTCGACTTGAAATAAAATGGTATCTGTATCTGTTTTTTATACAGGTTTGTTGAAATTTTGCTAAATTTCTTATTATCTTTACACTGTAAAGTATTTTGAAACAACTACTGAACGTTGATAGCCAAAACATATTTGGTTTTATCTGCTACAGGATGAGAGACTTTTCAAAATGGTAGATGCATGGACAGTATTTTGCATGTTTAAAAAACAAAACAAAAGAACACACAACACCCACACTGTTCTTGCAGTTGTTAGCTGTAATTCATCCCTGCTGAGAATGGTCTCTCTGCTGATGAAGAGAAGTAGTCACCTAGGAGTAGTCTTCTTGATGGGGGTCTGGGACACTTAGATTTTACTGCACCTCTCAGATTTTACTGGGGATCTTGTCAACATTGGGACCATGATGCCATAGGTTTGCATAGGCCCAAGGTTCTGCCACTCTGACAAGGTCCCGGGACAAGCATGTCATACTCAAAGGCTTTCATGGGCCAAATAAAGAAGGTATGCAGCCCAAACAAGGCAAACGCAGGCCACAAGTTTGACATGTTTGGCCCAGGGGATGCCAGTGCAGTCTTCATATGGCACTGAGAGTACTGAGGTTCTAGACATTAGGGTGTGATTGTAGAGACCATCTGAACCAGGGCGGACCCTATTCTGCTTGAGAATGGCACCTCTCCCCTATCAGTAGCACAAAGGTGGCCTCTGAGGAGGGAGTAGAAAGTAGTGAGACTGATTCCAGAAGCTGCACACCCCACATCAGCCTCACTGCTTTGTAGTCCCGCCTCTTCCTTAAATAGATGAGGGAGTATTCCCCCTGGCCAGCTCCTGCCCTCTTAAAGGAGGCTTCTCTCTCCTTGCATGAATGATGCCATGTTTACATCAACCCCAAAGAATGACCTCAAAAAGTCTTCAGTAGAACCATGACAATGGAGACTTGGCCATGGCAAAGGGCTGTGCGGTGTCGCTCCCCAGAAATGTGGCCCACCGAGTTGATTTTTAAGCTGAGTGTGAGGCTTCTTTTTGCCTCTTTTTATCACTCCTGAGAGCAAACTTTATCAGCAGAAATGCCTAGAATCATTGTTTTAGGTGGTGGTGTTTTGTTTTGATATAAAATGGCCAGTTTTGAACCAGAAGAACGAATGTTTCACTTGTATAATCTTCTCACAGGGAAATGAACAAATGTTTTGCAGCATAAAAGGTACAAGATGGTCAGTGAGATAGGGAGGTAAATTGCAAGGTGAAATAGATCTGTCTGTTGTTTGTTGAGGGGGGGACATATTAACAAGCAAATCAAATAGGCTTTGTATAATTTCCAGTGTTATAATTATAGATTCTAACCTTGCAAATACATGTCAGCCAAATGCACAACATTTTGGGAATGATGGGGAAAATGTATGACTGAAAAAAATCATAAATATTTAAACTGTATTGTTTTATGAATAAATTGGGTACTTACAGAATTTTTTTAAGAGTTATGGTCTTGTTTCTCTTTTCAATGCTTTTTTTTTTTTTTACCAGTGATTTATTTCATGTACGTGACATGGCTTCAGATTAGGACAAGCTCTTTCAAGGCCCCATACAAACATGGATCATTATTTTTTTGATGTTCTTTTTTTTAAATATATTTTATTGATTTTTTACAGAGAAGAGGGGAGAAGAATAGGGAGTTAGAAACACCAATGAGAGAGAAACATTGATCAGCTGCCTCCTGCACACTCCCCACTGGGGATGTGCCTGCAACCAAGGTACATGCCCTTGACCAGAATCGAACCTGGGACCCTTGAGTCCGCAGGTCAACGCTCTATCCACTGAGCCAAACCGGTCAGGGCTGGATCATTGTTTTTAATAGGCAATATTCAGGTTCTGTCATACAGAATCATCTGGCAGTTGTTTCTAGCCCCAAACCAGGACATGAGTTTCTTTGTCTGTGTGTCTAGAACAAAGTAAGCACTCAATAGATATTTAATGAATAAAGAGATGACTAATCAAATGAATGCATGCATGCATGAATGAATGAATGAATGAATGAACGAACGAACTTATTAATATGCCTCATGAGTAATCGCTGTTTAACAAGCAGATTGAGTGCCTGTGGCTGTGGCTGTCAATCAAAATGATTCACCATGTCATCCTCAAATATCTGTTGAGATCTGTTACATTCATGTCAGGACTTTTAGGGATCTGTGAGATGGAGTGACAGAGACAGAGTTCAGTTTGACTGACAGAACCTTATGAGTGTTGACTACCTTTTTCATAGCCAGACTGAACCCCAGCTCAAAAGAATAATAATAATTTAAAAAGGGCTTACTATATGCCATCCACTGTTTTAAATACTTGTCACATACTATCTCATTTAATTCTCCACAGCCTTAGAAGGTAAGTGGTAGTAGTAGCCTCATTTTGCAGATAAGGAAACTAAGACACAGAGAGGTTGGGTAACTAATCTAAGGTCACACAGCTATTAAAAGGCATAGACACTCTGGCTCCCGAGCTCAAACTCACTCAAACTCATTTTGTATATAGTTGATGGTACTATATCCATCCACTGCAGTACCAAGCAGCAGATTCTTTAAAGATTTGAGAGAATGTGACTTAAAATATGACCTTTGCCTTTATTTCAGAAATTTCTCATCTGGTGATATCAGCTTTTTGTTGTGGATCTTGGCATCTTGTGATGTACAGCGTCCCCCTGTACAGGAGCCGTACAAGAGTTTCAGGATACAACTAGGTCTTCCCAACTTCTTGCCACCAAAGAGGCCATGTAGATAGGACATCCCAAATACAGATGCTTCCAGGAGCTGACCAAGCCATGTGAACAACCCAGGAGGAACAGGTTCAAACAAAGGGACGCGAAGAGGAGAGTGTGGTGAGGAGGGAGGGAGACTGGAAACTGTGTGCCCAAAAGAAGGCAGCCGCCACCCAGCTCCAGGGGTCACACATGAATGTGGGCCCGATGCAGCCAGTGCATCCTGCTTTTCTAGAAAATTGATAATCTGATATTTGTCATAAAACCCACCAATTTGTAAATAAGGAAAACTCGTTCAAAATTAAACAATTTGTAGACACTACAAATGCCGTAGACACTGCAAAATGAAAAATATCTCTGGGCTTATGTTGGCTCTGGAGTGCAAATTAGGAACCACTGACTTACTACATCCATGGCCTGCCCGCCACTAGGTTTCAATAGATACCACGGACTAAATTCTTGAGGACACCACAGATTTTATTTCTGTGGTATATGTCTACTGATACTTGTTGTATTAGAAACTGAAACTGCAAATGTGATATGTTACCAATTTATTTAAACAACAATGAAAAACCTGTGATATATTAACATAAAATATTTTTATTTAAAAAAACTATATTTTTACACCTGAAAGCTACATGATCCTATTAACCCATGTCACCTCAATACGTTTAATTAGAAAGTAAAAATAACTTTTTAAATCTGTATGTTCCAAACCAAAAAGAAATACTGAGATCGAGAAGTTCAGTGTGTCTTGCTTATTAAAAGCTGGATTCTCATAGCTGCCTCTGCAGTCAACCTATTGTGAAATGATGTTTTGGTTGAAGTACAATGAAAAACATCTAGCCTCACTTGGCAACATAGTTGATAAGAGGAGGAGTATTTTTAGCTTTCTTGGGTAACTGTGCTTATGCTTCTTTTTACCACCCCAAAAGTTAAGAAGCGGCAGCTTCTTAAAGCTTAGCTGTAGAAATATGCAATCCTATCAGTAAACCTTTCCTGGCATTTTCAGTGGTTCTTTTGCCATGTCTGGCTCTATAATATTACCCACTGGTCTCTTGGAAAATGTTGATTGTCCCGACCCGCGGGTTCAGTCAACGGAGACCCTAGGGGGGGAGTGGGAATGATGGGACAAGAGACACAAGAGATGGAGACAAGACAGGTTTCTGATCAAGTCTCGTTTATTGTAAGATACAAAGGGGTAGATATAGTAGGAGAAAAGGGGAGTTTCTTCTAAGGATTTAGTAGTGAGATAAGCAGTTCAAACCA
>PVJC01033088.1:0-19559 GCA_004026665.1 Murina feae | reverse complement strand
GTTATGACCACTCCCAGGAAGGTCTGGTCAGAATGCTGTCTCCAGGGAATAACACTACTGTGGCAAATCATCTAGGAAAGAAAACAAGATTTTGTTGAGTTTATTCTGAAGGTCAGAGAACATGCCACCCCAACATATGATGTGTTGTTATATTGATGATCTTGAGCTGCAGATGCTTGAAAAACTGCAAATGCAAGGAAAGGCTTTCACTAAAGTCTCCTGATCTGCCTAAAATTTGACACCCCACCCCACCCCCCGCCACCCAAAAAAAAAAGGTTCCCTTGATGAGAAAAGTGTCATCAGCCAGTGAAGACTGACTCCTGTCACAGGAGACTACAAGTTGACATCACACCCAAACTTTGTTACAAACTATCTCCCCAACCCCATTCATCTTTCCTAAAACTTATGTACTCTCCCCTAAGAGGCCTAGATATCCTGTCCCGTTTCCCTAGGAAGAAGGTATTTAAATCTGGACTCTAAGCCACCTTGGGGAGTTATTTATTTTTTGCTGGGATCTCCCACATATACACGAGGTACACATGTTAATGAACTTTTGTTTTTCTCTTGGTAATCTGTCTTTCATTACAAAGGCCTCCGCTAAGAACTCAGAAGGGTAGAGGAACACTATTTTTCCTCCTCCATAATTCTACCTGAGGAAATCAAGTCCCAGGCTGAACAGTGAGTTTGGCTCAAGTGCCAAGCAGTCCTGGCTGAGGGGAGGGAAGCTTCTAGGGGGAAATCAATGATATTAGCATCAAAGTAGGACAGAGGGCACATGCATGGTTGCTGGTGGGAGTTTAAAGTGGTTCAACATTTTTGGAGGAGGATTTGGCAAAATTGATAGAAATGTTCAAGGTACATCCAAGAGTCTTCTTCTAGGAATCTCATCTGCTGAGATAAAGCACCAGTGCATAAGCCCTGGTCAGAACCCAGGATACTACTGCAGGCTCCCCTTCCACAATAGGAAAACCTGCTAACAACCTGCATTTTTAAGATACGGTTGTGTCTATACTAATAAAAAGGTAATATGCTAATTAGACTGAACATCTTCCAGACGACCTTCTGGACAAAGCCTCGGTGGCAGGGCTGAGGCAGAGGCAGTTACAGGTTATCAGGCAGGTAGAGAGCAGTTAGGAGGATCAAGCCGGCAGGGGAGAGCAGTTAGGGGGATCAGGCCAGCAGGCAGGTGAGCAGTTAGAAGCCAGCAGCCCCAAGGGTTCCCCCACCCCAAGGGCACAAATTTTTGTGCACTGGGCCTCTAGTGTAGGTATATAAAAACACATATTCGAATGCAAGTATTTGGATGCAACATAGTGTCAAAATTTCAAAGCAATCAGTGAAGAACTTTCAGAGATTTGAGATTTTGAACAAATGAACATTTACATTTTTATTTATATAGACTGCAATCAAAGGAAGGGACTAGGTGGGCCACATGAAATCCATTGATAGACTAGAGAGGCAGAAGAAAGCAAGGGGGGTGAGGGAGCACGGAGGGGGACCCCTAGGATTGGATAAAAAGTTAAATGACAGACACATACTCAGGTGGGTGCAGGAACACTTAACATGATAATGAAGGAATTTGTGGTATCTGTCCTGGCACCAGCACACTGTATTGTGCTCCAAGGGGTCCAGAAAAAGAGAAGTTACAAGTTACCCAGACATTTCAAGGGTATGTTTTATAGATGCAAAAAAACAGATAGGCTCAGTTCAGGTAAAGGTTGACCTTGTCAGTGAAGATACCAGCCTAGGATGTAACTACGCACCATAAACGCTTTTAGTTAAAGTTTAATTTCAGACCATCCTTTATGGTTACTTTTACCAGTAGGTCTCTGAGTTTGCAAGACTGCCATGCAGGCCTCCCCTGAGCTTGTCAGGTCAGCATGTGACCCCTTTCGTCCACACTATAATATTTTTTTAACATATCTTATTAATTTTTTACAGAGGAAGGGAGAGAGATAGGGAGTTAGAAACATTGATGAGAGAGAAACATCGATCAGCTGCCTCTTGCACACCCCCTACTGGGGATGTGCCTGAAACCAAGGTACATGCCCTTGACCAGAATCGAACCTGGGACCCTTCAGTCTGCAGGCCGACGCTCTATCCACTGAGCCAAACCGGTTTGGGCTACACTATAATATTTTAAGTACCTACCCTGACAACCACCCAAGAGCCCTTAGAACCCAAAATAAGTCTTTCTGATGAATTAATATAGAATGAGTATTATTTTTAATTTAATGTATTTTTATTGACTTCAGAGAGGAAGGGAGAGGGAGAGGGAGAGGTAGAAATATCAATGATGAAAATCATTGGTCGGCTCAAGCCCACAACCTGGGCATGTGCCCTGACCAGGAATAAAACTATGACCTCCTGATTTCTAAGCCAACACTCAACCACTCAGCCATGCTGGCTGAGAATTTTTACTTAGAACACTCTTTTGCTGTACCTCAGCCCTTACAATTCATTTGATTCAAGTATTTGGGGAGTAGCAAGTCATAACTGATGTTCATTTCTACCTGGCCCTCACACAACAGGGTTTTGGGAAATGAGCATAATGATGGTTTGCTCTGTAAACATACACTATTCACAGACAGCTCTTCTCTGCTCAAGACCCAGGGCACCTGTGGGTGCTCCAACCTTTGTAACATTAACTACACCAATTGTTTCTTTTCTCCCAAACACATTTTCCTAAAAATCAATTTTTAAAATATCAAAAATATAATAAAACTAGAGGCCCAGCGCATGAATTCATGCACCAGTGGGGTCCCTCAGCCTGGCCTGCGGGTCAAGCTGAAACCAGCTCTCCGACCTCCCCCAAGGGGTCCTGGATTGCAAGAGGATTGCAGGCCAGCCTTAGGGACCCCACCAGTTCACATTCGGGGCCGGGGAGGGATGCAGGAGGTTGGCCAGTCGGGGAGGGGCTCCAGGAGGGCTCCAGGGCGTGTCTAGCCCATCTCACTCAGACCAGATCCCAGCAGCAAGCTAACCTACCAGTTGGAGCTCCTGCCCCCTGGTGGTCAGTGCACGTTATAGCAAGCAGTTGAGCCTCCTTAGCATATTAGTGATCTAGCATATTATGCTTTGATTGGTGGAACAGACAACCAGACACTTAGCATATTAGGCTTTTATTATATAGGATGTTCTGCCTACTTGGCTTGCTTTGTCCATTTTCCTTAGATTATACAGGACTGATGTGTAGAAGACCATGATAACAGGATTTACCAGGGCATGAAATCATACCACATATCAGTGAACTATTTGTAAATGTTTCTGTCATTATTATTTAAACCAGGGGTGGAATATGTCTAACCTGCGGGCCAGATAAGGCTGGGAAATCCTTTGGCTTGCACCTGTCAAGGTATTAGGGGTGTTAATTAAATGCTTGACCAAACATAGCAGGTTAATTTTTAAGTTGGTAATTTTGTATAGCCTGCAAATCTATACTAATAAAAGGATAATATGCTAATAAGACCTGATAGGCCAGACGTCTTCTGGATGTCCTTCCAGACAGAGCCACAGTGTTGGGGGCTGAGGCAGAGGTGGTTAGGGGCAATCAGGCAGGCAGGCAGAGCAGTTAGGGGCAATCAAGTCGGCAGGGAAGAGTGGTGAGGGGTGATCAGGCCGGCAGGGAAGCGCGGTTAGGGGAATTAGGCAGGCAGGCAGAGTGGTTAGGGGCGATCAGGCAGGCAGACAGGTTGAGCAGTTAGGAGCCAGCGGTCCTACAGGGCCTAAGCCAGCATTCGGACATCCCCTGAGGGGTCCCAGATTGGAGAGGGTGCAGGACAGGCTGAGGCACCACCCTCCCACCCCATGCACGAATTTCATGCATGGGCCTCTAGTGATGTTATAAATATCCAAATGGCCCTTGGCAGAAAAAAAGTTCCCCATGAACTTAGTATAATTATATGATAAAATACAATCACAGACTATACCAGGAACTATGGGGGAAAAAATTTTAAGTGTTTGCAAGTATGTGACATCAGGCACTAATCCCTTCACTATCTAGTTCTTAACAGCAGTATGCAAGAAAAAGAACTGGGGTCTCAGTAGACCAAAGCTCCATGAGTCATTGCCGAGACGGGGCTATCCAAAAACCTTAGTTTGATTGCATTAACATTTCTGGTTGCATTAACAGAAATGCATGGTCTAAAATACAGTGCTTTTTAAAAAAATTTTATTGATTTTTTACAGAGAGGAAGGGAGAGGGATAGAGAGTTAGAAACATCGATGAGAGAGAAACATCGATCAGCTGCCTCCTGCACACTCCCTACTGGGGATGTGCCCGCAACCAAGGTACATGCCCTTGACCGGAATCGAACCTGGGACCCTTCAGTCCGCAGGCCGACGCTCTATCCACTGAGCCAAACCGGTTAGGGCTAAAATACAGTGCTCTTGTCACACCCCTTGTGAACAGCCCTGGGCACTATACTGTAAAAATGACCCCTGGCAGACATGTCACATAAAACAAGGAAAACTAGGATGCCTTTCAAGGAGCTTAAGCAAATACATAAAATTAACAGGTGTCTAAATTATACTCTAAATCCAACCAATACCAGTTAGGTTGGAGGTAAGTAGCAAATATCCCCTCCTCTTTAAAGAGAGGGAAACTAAAATAAGGAGTCCAGAGTAAGTTAATTCTCAATGCTGAAAAAAAAAGTGAACTGAGTACGTACAGTATACAGTTAGTGTGTCCAAAGCAGAGACCCACCTAGGTAATTCAATTTCCAGATAGGTCTTTGAGTTTCACATTCATAGATTAACTAGCTAACCAAAATTCCATTTTTTCTTTTGTTTACACAGCCCTAATCTTAGAAAGTCTTACCACAGGTCATTTTTAAAACCAGCTTCAAAGCAATGTATAATCAAATAATAACTTCCCTTGGACCTTCAATATTTTAAAATGGTAACCCCTAAATAAGATATTTTTAAATTTTTCATTTTCCTCTATCTTCCTATTATTCACATCGCACTTTATGTTCCAGGCAGCTCTGGCAATGAAGACACCATAGAAAATATTATTTATAGTAAATTTTATTTTCATTGATAGTTCATTTAACATAATTTCAAAATCAGGTCTGTGCTCTAAGATGAACAAAAGAACATACACACAGTTTCTCAAAGTAGGGTATGGGGTTTCAGGGCCCCGAATGTTGACACCTAACATTTACCCCTTGAGATTTATGTAAAAATACAAAAAGAAGAAATAATATCAACATACAAGAATCAAATTATATGAGGGTATTATAACAATAAGCGTTTATGTTGTAGGATACCCACCTCGTTAGGGCTGTAATAATGTCTAATATTTTCCCCTGCAGAGATCAGTATCTTTTTTTTAAGTAAAATGTCAGTATATGTGGAAATGCTGTATTTCTCCTAATAGATTAAAAATAGTGGAAGTTCTTAAATTCTTCATGAGTCCAAGCTGGGACATGACTATGATTAATGGGGTCTGCTGAACACACTAATTCCAAGTTTGGCGACCATCAGCAAACTGTTAAAAAATAATAACACAGAGCAAAAATGTCAGGTAAAGAACAGAACAGGCACTTGATTATTTTTTTTTAAAGGATCAGGATTCTGCGGGTCTCTCACCACATAGTGAGCAGGTGCCAAGCAGGCAGAGATGGAACTTCCACCTCTGAGGGCACCAAAGAAAACACATGCCTCAGGCAGTCTTGTGCTGAGGCCTTAAAACAGTGTGTACAGCTGGAGATCCTGATCTCACTGCCAATAATTCAGAGAAAACCCAGGCCTTCCCCATACCCATGGTCACAGAACTAGCTAATGGTGGATCTGCAGACTCCTAGTTTACTCCTCTCGACCTCGATCTGCACTAACAACAAAACATTTTGCTTAATAGCATTATAACTATGACCAAAATCATAGCTGTAAGTAACCCTTTCCCAAAACAGAGTTTTACAAATTCCCTTATCTTTATTATGCTTAGGACTATATTTTTTAAAAAATCTGGTTTGGATTTTATAACCAGTTAATTAGAAAACAGGGATCAATAAAAATTCCCTTTTAGCAAAATTCTGTATAATAAAGGCATCCATACAACTAAGAAATATGAACCCGCACTGAATGAGCAGCCATCATGGCTTAGCACTGAGGCTTCTTCCTCTGTGGGGAGGAGCCAGGATGGACCAGAGAGCAAATGTGAAAGCAAAACTGTTTCCATGGTGAAGGAATATGTTTGACTTTTTCACTTTGCCATTAAGTCAGCTACTATTTTTACAGCTTCTCCTTTTTGTGCACAAATTAAATCATGTTAGTTGATGCCCAGCATCAGGTATATTGAAACAAGTACATCTGCGGGTGTACAAAGTATTATGAGCATTAAAATCTATGCGGGTGAAGAACAGCAATAGAACAGGAAGTACCTGGCACCAGCAATTAAGCCCGCGGGCATAAATTTCCCAGAGTGGTAGAATCTCATTCCCATGATGCCAGCCAAGGTCCCAGATGTAACTGATGGGAAAGAAGAAGAGGCAAAGATCACTAATACATCTTGTATTTGGGAGAACTAAAATAAGAGACCAAAGTCCCACCCTTCTTTCAAGGGCCACACCTCATCTCAGACCTCTCAGGTTGGGGAGCTTCATTACCCACGTCCTGGGAGACTAAGCACAAATATTAGATATAAGGCCCTCACAGTCCGGGCCCAGCCAATCTGTAGGATGGAAGCAAACTGCAGGGAAACTGGAGCATATAGGGATATCAATTAAGAAACTTCCTCGGGAATGCAGAGAAAAGAGAGGGATGCCTGGGATGAGGAGAGTGGCTGTGGAGGTAGAGGAGATAACCTGGGACATGGGTTGCAAGTAGTGTTGATGACTTGCTGATGAGTTAGAATGACGGAGAGTAAGAGTGCAATCAACACCCAAATGAAGGGGGAACACGAGAAGACACAATGTGTGTGAGCAAGTGAAGTCAGGCCTGGAGGCATCTAGATTTCCAACAAACAACTGTACATGTATGAGTCAAGCTTGGCCCTAGCCGGTGCTCAGTGGATAGAGCTTCAGCCTGCAGACTCAAGGGTCCCAGGTTTGATTCTGGTCAAGGGCGCATGCATTGTGGGCTCGATCCCCAGTAGGGGGCATGCAGGGACAGCCAAACAATGTTCTCTCTCATCATTGATGCTTTTATCTCTCTCTACCTTTCCCTCTCTGAAATCAATAAAAAAAATATTATTATTTTTTTTTAAAAAGAGTCAAGCTTGGAGGAGAGATAAATTTGTGAGTCATTTGTATATTGGTGGTAATTTGGTAATTGAATGCCTTGGCTTCAATGACACTGTCAAGCAAGAAAGTACAAAGAAGATTTAAAAAAAGGCCCAGGACTTAAGTACTTTAATACTTAAAGTGGCAAAAACAAACAAACAAACCAAAAACAAACAAACAAACAAAAAAACCCAAGGGTCAACAGAAGAGAACGAGAAAATAAAAAGGAAGACCAGGAGAGTGAAAAAATGGATTGGATGGGTATACTGTATTGAGAGCACCTAACAGGCCAAATAAAATGACCAATACCGTAAATATACACTGGATTTAGAAAAACACGGGTCACTGGCAGCCTCAGAGAGTTACGTATATCCATGGACAAAAGGGACAGAAATGGAGACTGAAGTGGATCAAGAATGTACGAGGGGTGTGGAAATGCAGACGGGAAGTATAACAACTTTTTCTAGAGAAGTTTCTGAAGGGGAAGAAGAATGGCAGCAACTGAAAAAGGAAGCAAGGTGGAATACAAGTAAGAGACGGCATCAGTGACAGTCAAGTTCCAAGAAGGCAGAGCAGAAGAAACCCAGAGCCAAGGTGAAGGGACTGGCCTTGGAGAGAAGGGAAAGAGGGCGCGGGAAGGACTGGAGGTCAGTGGCATGAGCCCGGAGTCCCTGCGTTTCCTCGCGTAGGCAATAAGGGTCATTTGCTAGAGTGATGTGGGATCACACATGGGAAAACCGGTCTGAAAGTCATTCCGGAGCTGGAGTGAGGGAGCTGTTAGGCAGAGCTGAGAGCTGGGAACCTCCTCCTTCACCGGCACACCCCACAGCAGCCATCGCTGCCTTCCCCTCCCAGCCCAGGCGGATTTGTACAATGGGTTTGTGGAGACAGTGAGCAACCCACACTCCTAGCAGACCCTCAGACACATGGGTGGAGCTCAATAAAACATACCAAGAGCCACCTGATAAGAAGTAATCTTCCCTTCCCTGCACTCCTCACCGTCTGTGCTACTCACAGGGCATATCAACGGTCCCACAGAGTCACTTTTTACATACAGGCTCCTTGAAGGCAAGGCCTACGTCTTACATGGTTAGCTTACTGGCAAAGGGCTAATGATCTGAAAATGGGGAAAATGCAATACTGATACAACTTAACCCAGACATGGGACCCTTTAGTGATGCTCAGTCTTTAACGGGCAATCGCAGTGATTAAGACACATATACTTGCCTTATACAAGTCTAATACTAATTTCACGGGGTAAATCTAAATTCATGAGGTATGAAAACCTTTCCACATTCTGTACATAAAAGCAGAAACCAGCATAACCATGCCCCCCCCCAACCCCCCCATTTAAAAACCTCCCTTAGACTGGGCAGAAGCAGTGCAACTGTCCTAAAGTGAGGAACCGGACACATCCCACCAAACTAGGGCCTGTGGTAGAGTATTCTGGACAGATAACTGACTGTGGAGAGAGTGAAGCTCACATACCTAGGAAAACCCAAATGTTCCGTGGATCCTGAGCCAGCTGATAAGCACCCAGGCCTGCTAAGCCACCGAAGAGGAGCCCGGCAGCCAGGGATGGGACGCTACCTGGAGGAAAGCAAACACATGTCATAGTGTGGGGTCAGACACTCATTCATCAACATGATCCGCCAGCCTTCCCTTCCTGACAAAGGAAAAGAGCAAAGAGAACTCCCAGCACAGTTCACAACCAAGTTCTCAGGCATGAAAATGTTTGGGGGAGTTTGCTAACGAGTTCAAGGCAAAAGTGAGGCTCGGATCGTGTCATCCCACACACTGCACCATCCACCCCTCTCCCGTCTCGTAGGGAGGGTACTTCCACCCAGGAAGAAAGGCTCCCACTTCTTATTAAAGCACCCATTTAAGAAACAAAAAATATGGCAATTTGGGGTCCATTCATGTATTGCCTTTATGTTATATTTTAAAAGAAAAAACCATGTATCTGTATTTGCTGTTTGCACCCCTGAAATCAATTCCCTATCACGTTTGAATGCCTTACATTTTACTTAGGTACTCTCCATGCGCACTGTATTTTTATGTGTGCACATTTATCATCAGATCTTTTGTACACAGTGGCAGTATTGCAGCGGATGAGAAAATAAGTTTGGTATCTCAGCAATTTTGCATTTTTCTGTCTCAAATAAAAACATTTTGATCTAAAAAAAAAGGAAAGGAAGGAAAGGAAATGAAATAAGAAGGGTTCCTAAACAGGCCTGATTAATCCATCAAGGACTGGAACTGTCCATGGACAGGACCTTGGGGAAATTGCAAAAGAAGGAAACGGTTAGTAAATTAAAAAAATATTTGGAGAGTAAGAATTCTGGTGTGTGTGTGTGCATGTGAGGGTAGAAATATGCGGGCTCTCTGACACACCGCTGCCAAATTTAATTAAGACTTCAAAAACTGAGGATGCGAAGACCAGAAGTGTCCTGCCACTTAAAGACAAGAGTACAGAGATGGCATTCGGGGGGGTCGAAGCTGACGTATGGTAGCTGATGATAATAACATTCTGCTACCACTCCTGCCCAGCACCTTTAGACAAAGAGGCAAAAACAAGTGGTTTGATAAGAAGGCTTAGCTCAGCCAGATAACCCAAAGGCAAGTGCAGGAGCAGCCACCACAGGAATTGCTACAGGACTGACAATAAGCCTGAACTCAAGCTAGAGGGCCTAAAGCAAACCTGACTCAAATAAGGCTGCGCTCTGGGGGCCCTGGGGACGCAGTCTTCACCAGGAACAATGTGAAGACCCTAAGAGGTTCATCGCTAGAAACCATACCTGCTTTGGCATAGCCGATGATCCCACCAGAAGCAACCAGTGCTGCATAGCCAAAGCCAAGCCAGTGTAAAGGCACCCTGAAAACAAGAGTAAGAAATCAGTGCCAACCGTGTCTTTAAAAAAAAAAAGACAAAGACCCACAATCACAGACTGGGACTAAAAGGTCTTCATGACAGAGCAATGCTGTCACCGCAGAAATGAAAACAGAGCCCAGAGGTTAGATGGCGAACCTCAAGCCACACAACTAGTCAGTGGCAGAGATGGGACTCAGACCGTGGCCTGCGTGTCCACCCTCCTGCACCCAGCTCTGCCCCAGCAGTCCACGGGGAGAGCCCTTTCCAGATGGGGACAAACACTGGGTTTGAGAAGCTCCTGGCTGCTCCACCCCGGTCCCCGTGCACTTACAGAGGGCCGGAGTCCTTCTGCATTGTTCTCTTCTGCGCTGTCCAGAAAAGAGACCCCACGGCGGGCACCTGCGGAGGAGGGCCTGGATCAGAGGTGGTTACTAGCACGCCCAGCAGCCAGGAGTGAGGGAGTCCAAGCTCGGCTCCACCCCTTAGCAGCTAAGAAGCAACGGGCAATTACCCAACCGCCTAAAAGTCCGCTTCCTTCACTGTCCCACGAGGATAACCATGACTCAGCTGCATTGGGGCTGCTCTGGGCATTAATTGGCATAATAACGCAAAGTGCTGAACCAATCATTTTTGGAATCACCTCAGTTCTCATAACACAGGCCCACAGGAAACGGAACAAAATTCACTGACCAGCGCTGCACAGGCTGAGCCAACTTTTCAGCACTTAACCAAGTTATGTATTACTGAAACGCAAAGCAAACATCTTTTGTGCCCTTAATTCAACGACTTTATGTTGTCCCTTTCAGGGGGGAAGGGCGCTGCTTTTCTTTGCTCCAAGGATCAAACTATTCCAATATTTAACGTTTGTAAAACTTAAGGTTATTTACGTTGGCCACCGACTCCCAGTTCTTATGAGGTGGAGAGGGAGGACAAAATACGGGAAAACTCAAGTCATAATGACCTTACATACACCCTTGTTGGAGCAACTCCTAATTTCTTAAAGAAATGCATGTGACATGCAGGGAGGCTAAGGCCGGACCCCGCTTTGGTCCATTCCGGGTGCCTGAAGGGAGGGGCGTGGAACGCCGCCCGTCGCTACTTCGGGGCGGCACGGCGTCCCCTGGGTTTAAGGCGAGGAGGCAATCCAGTCTCCTGGGGCCTGACCAGCAGCACTGCGCTCTGTGCCTCAGGAGCTCGGCTTCCGCAGGACCCTCCACCCACGTTGAAGGAAGCAGCAAAGCGACTACAAACCCACCGCGACGCGGCCCACGGCCCCGCCTGGACCCAGGGGACGCGGAGCACGGGCAGCAGAGCCCCATACAACCCCCCACAGTCACAACAGGTTCATAGGAGTAATGGCCAGGTACCCGAGCCGCCTTCCACAGGTCCGCGCCGGGGGACGAGCAAGCCGCGGGCGGGGACTCCGGCGCCGGAAACGTCACCACGCGCGCTCGGCGTCGCGGAAGCTGGTCGGGCGTGGGGACGGCGCGGGGCGGTGCAGGGCGCGGGGCGGGGCTTGAGGCGGGGCGGGGCTTGAGGCGGGGGCGTGGTGCAAGATCCTTGGTCCCACTGAGCCGCGGAGAGTTGTCGCCCGCGCAGGTCCCAGCTCACTAGAAGCCGAAAGCCTAGAGTTTGAGTCGGGTCTTGTAAGAGGCCGAATGAATGAGTCAGGCCGGTAGTGGAGGCCACCGAAGCTGGAGGAGGACGTCTGAGGCTGGGCCCCGAAGCACCCCGTTAATGGAGGGGTACGCGGCTAGGGGTACGGTGGCTGCGGGCCATCCGGGAGGCAGAATCGTCGCTCTAGCCTTGCTCATGTTTGCCTACTACAGGGACTCCTTTTCACCTGCAGAGAATTGGGTGGCCACCGTCTAGATAATTGGCTCGCTTCGGTGTCTGTTTAGAGTGAGGCTACTTGAGAAGCACCTTAAAGGGGGAGAGAGGGTAAGTTAAGTGTAATTTGCAACTTCCTCTGCGATGTCCCACTGCCCGCAAGTCATTATCTCCACTCCCACGGCAGAGCTGCTTCTCTTCCTCGCCTTTCCCGCACCATTCACTCAGTTGCTGTACACCAAAATTTGGGTGTCATCCGTGATGTCTCTTCTTCATTCCCTGCAAGTATCAACATGGATAAATCTTACAAGTACAATCTTCAGTGAAAAGGACGTTGAAACACATACGGACTCTAAAAGAACTTTCCACCGGCAGCAGCTCCTATCCAGCTTGTTTACCATAGCTGGTTCTAAAACAGCCACAGCTGATAGTGACTAAGAACTCTGAGCAGTTCCTACTGCATTTGCCAGACCCTCATCCACTTAATGGAAGACTCTCCTGAAAAGCTTAGTATCTCTAGGTCCATCTGTTGTAATGTACCCGGAGACTCCCCTGTCTGGTTTGGCTCAGTGGGTGGAGCGTTGGCCTGTGGACCAAAGGGTCCCGGGCTCACTTCTGGCCAAGGGCGCATGCCCAGGTTGAAGGCTCCATCCCCAGTAGGGGTTATGCAGGAGGCAGCCGATCATCATTGATGTCTCTCTCTCTCTCTCCCTCTTTGAAATCAATAAAAATGTTTTTTAAAAAAAGAATTAAGGAGTCACATTTATTTCAAATCCGGGACTAGGAGGGGGTATTTTGCTCTCCAAGTCTTGTAATGGTTATATGGCCACAACACCAGACTTATATAGGCAAAAAAATCACAAAGGTCAATACATTGGTTACATTTCGGGGTTTGGAATGAGGAACCTGGTTTGCAAAAAAGCAGTTTGTTACAGAAGCTAGATTGGGCTGATTAGTTATCTACAAAGATTAATTATAGTTTCGGGTCTGGGGACCACTGAGTTGACAGGAACATATTATCTGGAGCCAACGGTTCTTGGGACCACCCAGTCAATGGAAATACATTATCTGAAGCCACTGGGGCAATTTAGAGTGATTGTGCAGTCCTGGTCTCCAGGTACAGAGCAATGTGTTTTCTAAAACCAGTATGACCACAATCAGTGGGGTATTCAAATTACAATTAATAGGGAATTCAATCGAATGGGATGATTTATATAATTCAGAAAATCAAAATAACTTTTCTATTATTTTAGCAAGCAAATAATGACAGAATCCAAGTCAGCAAGGTTAAAACATTAAACAGCAATTCCCACCAAACATGGTTGCCACCATGCTTCACATCCATGTTGTCACAAACCAAAGATAGGACTTGTTTTAACTAGCTGCAGGTGCAGGCTTTAAACCTTAAGTTATCCCCATGGTCATCAACTGCCCTTTAGGCTTAAAGAAATTGAACCACAGAAAATTAATTTCCTACAGTCCTAGTCCTTGGTAGATCTGTTATTTGAAATGAGGTCTGTCATACACCCTTAACTCTACATTATGCTACCCCTTTTTTTAAATTAAATGTATTGGGTTGACATTGGTCAGCATAAAGTTACAGGTTTCAGGTGTGGCTGTCTGTTACACTGTCTTTTTAATTCTTTATTGTTCAGATTATTACAGATGTTCCTTTTTTTTAACCCCCATAGCTCCCCTCCACCTGGTTCCCCCCCACACCCTGTGCCCTTACCCCCGCCCCCACTGTCTTCATCCATAGATATAGGATTTTTGTCCAGTCTCTTCCCATACTCCTCATACCCCCTTCCTCCTGAGAATTGTCAGTCCATTCCCTTTCTATGCCCTTACTTATATTCTATTCACCAGTTTATTCTGTTCATCAGATATTTCTATTGACTTGTTATATTCACTTGTTGATAGATATGTATTTGTTGTCACTTTTGTTGCTCATACTTTTTATTCTTACCTTTCTTCTTCCTCTTCTTAAAGAATGCCCTTCAGCATTTCAAATAATCCTGGTTTGGTAGTGATGTACTCCTTTAGCCTTTTCTTGTCTGTGAAGCTCTTTATCTGACCATCAATTTTACATGATAGCCTTGCTGGGTAATCTTGGTTGTAGGTTCCTGCTATTCATCACTTTGAATATTTCTTGCCACTCCCTTCTGCCTCTTATTGTGTCATTCCTTAACCAAACCACATAGCCTTTTTGTGTGTGCAGTCCATCATAAGATATAAAATAGGGTCTCTGAATTGCAACCAAAAGAATTGTGAAAGATATATCCCACAACTTTTTCATATTCTGTCCAATTTGGATTAATCACATTATACTCACCTTGCCATATATTTTTTCCATATCTCATATATGAGTTTTAAAAAAAAATCATAAAGGAACCGGTTTCTGCTGTTTCTACTAGTTCCACACAATGATTTGTGTTTAATGTTTCTAATGGCATTAATATATCTTAGAAGAAGCTTAGCGTTTTTTCCCAACCATCCTACCCTTCCTTTGGCAACCATCAGCTTGTTCTCTGTATCTATCAATGGACATACAGGTTGCTTCTGTATCTCAGCTATTCCAGCTAACACTGCAATGAACATAGGGCAGCATATATCTTTTCAAATTAGCGTGTGAGGGTGTCCGTGGGAGAGGCTTGTGCCACCTGCAGCTGCTCTCACCAGCTGTGAGCCCCGCGTCTGGTGTGCTGCGCTCCCCAATGACCACCAGGGGACAACTCCTGCACTGAGCCCCCTGGTGGTCAGTGCATGACATAGTGACCAGTCAAATGGTCACTTGGGCTTTTATATATATAGATGGAAGACAATCTGAAAAGGCTACAATACTGTATGATTCTAACTATGACATTATGGAAAAGGCAAAACTATGGAGACATAAGGCAGTAAAATACTTTGTAAATTTTGATATGCTATTATGTATTTGTCCAAGCCCATAGAATGTACACCAAGAGTGACCCCCAAGTTAAAACTTGATTATGATGTGTCTACATAGATTAATCCTTGGTAAAAATATATACTGATAATTGTGGGGGCTATGCATGCGTGTATGCAGGTGTATAGGGAAATATCTATACCTTCTTCTCAACAGAATAACCCTAAAACTGCTCTTAAAGTCTTATAAACAAAAAACCTAATCTATATTCCTCTTTGTTTATAGGCCTAAAATAAGTTAACAGAGGTAGACTGAAATGTCAGACACCCAATTGGCTCATTTCCTAGATGATTTCCTCCTATGGAATGGCATTTCCAGGGTCCAAGTGTCCGATATCTTAATTTGCCAAATCAGGAATGATTCCTATGGTGGCCTCAGGTGTTTCACAACTGCCCTGCTAATTAAAACATAGAGATCCCCTATTAATGTGTCTTCGAAATATCTAGTAATCTCCCCGAATTTAAGTGAGCAATCTAAAAAACAACTCTCTTATCTAACTCTGGTAAAGAATGTGTTCAAGATTTTGTTATGTTAAACTACATTATTTTGAGAAAGATCTTTATTTGCTTTGCACAAAAGTAAAAATTATATTCCACATTAACATAATATATATCATGATATATATTTCCTATGAAAATGTTTTGGCACTCTTTAAAAAACAACAAAAAACTGAGTTTTAGTGATTTTTTTTTTTTTTTTTTTTTTGTTTAGAGCTGTACATTTTCTCCAAAGAGGAAATTCCTACTCTTTACAGAGGGGGGAGGGGTGGGATAAGGTACATATGAAAAGAACGAGTCCATCTAAAAAGCTTTTCTCTTAGGAGAAACTTGGAATTCACTGCATTACTCATATTTTTTTCTTTCTTCTCTTCTTTTCCAACATTTCTCCCACTTTCTTCTTCTTGGCTGCCACCAGGCCACTTCCTTTGTCTGGCTTCTCACTGACACCAGTTAAACCACGCTTCTTTGTGTTGGGTTTTGACTGCCTTGCTTCTTCCTGCACCTCATCACCCGATTCCTTTTTGCTGCCTTTGGGTTGTTCTTTACTCACTAAAACACAACAGACAGTGCATTAGAGGTTGTTTATCCCCTTTCGGAAAAATCACAGGCTGACAATAAAGTGAAAGTTATCTGGATCTCCTTCACTTCAACCATTCAAAAGGTAACAGACTGTTCGTTTTTAAAAAATGAACAATTTCCCTTACCAGCAGAAGGCTCTGCACCGGGAGGGAGCCTTTCTTTCGTGTCTGCCACGCTGTCTAGCCACACTCCGAGGCACGTCAGCCTGGCGTTAGTATTTACTTCACAAAGTAAAGATGGGGGAACTTTCTGAAACAAGCAAGAAAAATTCGTAACATAGGGGAATTTTAAATAATTAAATTTTTTTCCATAAGCAACTTCTTAACTTAAAACATTGTATTTTCTTGAGAATAAAATGTTGTTCAGAAGGAAAATATTATCTGGATTCATGACTACCTTGGCTATGCCTTCCCAGAGCCAATTGTGACTACTCAGAAACTGTGCGTTCACCGAGGAATGGGCCAGGACCGTGTCTTGTTCATTTCTAGGTTTTAACAAATAACTCTGTACCAAGTAGGCACTTAACCCTACCAGACCTGAGGCCCTGAACCTAACTGTCCCTTAAACCACACAAAGTTAATTCAAACACATGGGTGCAGACATTTGTAATGGCTAACCATGAGGTTTGACCAGGATTGGTTGGTTATTTTTAGTTTGCGACACATTTTTTTCACGTACTAGGCAAAGTACCTAGGCAAAGTGGTATAGTGGCAGATTCGGAAATTACCGAAAAATCGGTATAGCAGTCTGGTAGGATTAAAAGACCACAGAATAAACCAAGACTGTCTATGAGAGGGAGACCATTGAAGGGAATTTAATTTTTTAAGTATCTGATTCAACTACTATTGGGCCCTGGCTGGTTTGGCTTCGTGGAGAGAGCATCAGCCTGTGGACTGAAGGGTCTCAGGTTCCATTCTGGTCAAGGGCACATGCCTGGCTGTGGGCTTGATCCCCAGTGGGGAGCGTGCAGGAGGCAGCCAATCAGTGATTCTCTCTAATCACTGACATTTCTATCTCATTCTCTCTCTACTTTCTGAAATCAATAAAAAAAATATTAAAAAAACAAACTACTGTTGGTTCCATCATTAATCAGGAATTTCCTCCCCCCTAGTAATGGCAGTATTTCATGTAATAAAATTTTACAAAGAAAAATCAATATACAAAAAAGAGGAAGCGGCACGGCACTTCTTTGAAAAAAGCAGGAGTTCTGGGATCCTGCCAACTGACTCACCAGTGCCCTTTCCGAGGAAGCTCTGTGGAACCCTAACTTTAAAACCATGAATATCACCCACGCCTGGAAGAGACTTAGAAAGCTTACTTAAAGATCTCTACGACCCTTAAGGAAAAATTCTCTCATTTAACGCCAGGCAACAATGACAGTCAGACTTGTATTAAAGTGCATTTAGAGTGTGCACTGACCTTGTCCTGGGCAAGCCTCCACATTTTGATGAAACCATCACTTGATGCTGTAACAATAACATGATGCTCCGGGATTTCAAAACTGAACATGTCTTTTACCCTGGAATAGAAACATTAACATCATAATGACCCTGTCTTCAAGTAGTGTGACACTGTCATAAGCTTCTACGCACACAGGCTCTCGATTTTTCAAGAATTATATATACTTCACTTCCCGTGAGTCGGTGAGTCATTTTTCAGGGTCTAAATTATCTTTAAAAAAGCTGAAAAGCCATGGCTGGTGTGGCTGTTAGTTGGAGCATCATCCCATCCCAAAAGGTGGAGATTCGATTTATGGTCAAGGCATGAGAAGGGGGCAACCAGTGATGTTTCTCTCTCTTTTTCTGTCTCTCCCCCTTCCTCTCTAAATATCAATTAGAAAAAAAAAGTTTAAAAAATTAACTTTAATCAGATTATCACGAAGGAGAAAAAGATATTAAAGCCCCATCTCCTCAAGAAACTACACATTCAGTACAGGGAGGAAATTGAGACAAAGATGAATCAAGACTTCCACCTGTATATCCATTCCTGTCATTCCAGTGCCACCATCCCTAGTCTAATTTGCCAAATTAGGAGGGATTCCTCTGGTGGCCTTAGGTAATTCACAACTGCCCAGCTAATTAAAACATATAAATCCCCTATTAATAAAAGGTACTATCATTTTTTCCCAAATTATGAAGTAGCCTAGTTGGCCTCTCTGCTTTCTTTTTTGCCCCCTAACAATTTTTTAAAAAATATATTTTTATTGATTTCAGAGAGGAAGGGAGAGGGAGACAGAAACATCAATGATGCAAATCATTGATTGGCTGCCTCCTACACGTCCCCAACAGGGGACCAAGCCCACAACCCAGGCATGTGCTGACTAGAAACCGAACCATGACCTGGTTCATAGGTCAACACTCAACCACTGAGCAACACTGGTCAGGCCTCCCTAACAATTTTTAAAAATGAAATAAAATCATGTTACTCTCAGGCTTAAAATTCTACAAAGCTAGGATCTGCATTAAGATAACACAGGAAAGGAGGAAGTTGTTGGGGATATTTAGGAAGCAAGACTGATCACACATTGACCTATGCTGAAGCTGGGTGGTCAGTCTGTAGGGGTTACTTCCTTAAACCAGTTTATCTGCCTTTAAATGTTTCCGTAGTAAGAAATAAACACAACAAAATCTACAAAGGCATCTAAACTAATAAAAGCGAAATAGTAAAATTAACCGCTTCTCCGGGACGCCCAACAGCCAATCAGAGCGACTATATGCAAATTAGCCCAGCCAACATGGCGGCCGCCACTCACGGAGTAAAGGGCAGCGTCCGTTGCAGCAGGAGCAAAAGGGAAACTGCCTGCGCACCGGCTTGGCTTAGCCTGGCTCAGAGCAAAACAGAAGAAAACATTTTGCAACAATGTGTAAATCATAGAATCCTCGGAGCTGAAGCCAGGCCTGAGTCTAAGATAACAACATTGTGTCATTATAGAAGCCGCGAGGTGAGGCAGAGAGGAGGCTTCGCCAGCTTAAAGGAACAGTGTATCAATTATAGGAGATAAACAATCCCCAGGCCTTAAAGGAACAGCATCAATTATAGAAGATAAACAAACCCCAGGAACCTGCGTCCAGCCAGCCTTGCTGGGACGTTGGGTCAATGGGAGCTGTGGGCAGCCTTAAAGCCCGTCACCCAGGCTGGCCACAACCCAATGGGGTGAGGGACGTTCCTGGGGGGCTTGGCCAGCCTGGAGACAGCCATCAGCCCTCACCCAGCTTGGTCAGGCACGCCAGCAGGTGGACATCCCCCGAGGGGTCCCAGCCTGCGAGAGGGCACAGGCCGGGCTGAGGGACCTCCCGAGTGCACAGAGCGGCTGCAGGGCAGAACAGCTCAGGACCCAGGACCCGTGAGTGGGAAACAGGCGGCAGGGTTGGAGGGCACCGGAAAGCGGGTAAGAGGCGTCAGGAGGTCAGCGGCCTGCTTGGTGGGCTTCCCAGGCCCTTTGCGGGGCATCGGGGAGCGGGTAAGAGGTGGCAGGGGGTCGGTGGCCTGCTTGGCAGCTGTCCAGGCCCTTGGAGGGGCATCGGGGAGCGGGAAAGAGGCAGCAGGGGGTCAGTGGCCTGCTTGGTGGGCTTCCCAGGCCCCTTGCAGGGCACCAGGAAGTGGGAAAG
>PVJC01033087.1:0-19520 GCA_004026665.1 Murina feae | reverse complement strand
CTCTACTCCCAGGCCCCAGCGGCCGCTTGAACCCACCAGGGGCAGGCACACATGATCGCTCTATTGCCAGGCCCCAGCCGCCTGAAGTCCATCGCAGGGCACACAGCACACACTGAGGCAGCCTCCGTGTGTGCTGTATGCCCTGATGGGACCTATTTCCAGGCCTCAGCCTCGGGTCGGGGCTGGCTCGGTACCCCCACCCCCGAGGCTGCCCTGCCACCTGGAATCCATCGCTGGGGACACGAGATTGGATCTACTTTCAGGCCTCAGGGCAGCCTGGGAGGCCTGGGCTGGCTTGCTCCCTCAGCCCCCGGCTGTCCTGCCGCTTGAAATCAATCACAGGCCATCTGGCTCTTCCCCACCCAGGTTTTGGCCTCAAGCCAGGTCTCTCCTCCCATCCTGGCTCCCCCAAGGCAGAGGTCTTCCATCTACCTTGCTGGACCCCAGTGCCACACACCGCTTCTCCGGGGCTGGGGCTTCCGCCATCTTGGCTGGGCTAATTTGCATACAGCTGCTCTGATTGGCTGGTGGGCATGGCTTAGGTGTCTTGGAAAAATGGTTAATTTCAATATTATACCTTTATTAGTTTAGATTAGTTCAAAAGTGTTGGTCTGTGCTAATCTTTTTTGTTTGTTTGTTTGTTCGTTTTTTAATATATTTTTATTGATTTCAGAGGGGAAAGAAGAGGGATAGAGAGATAGAAACATCAATAATGAGAGAGAATCATTGATCGGCTGCCTCCTGCATGCCCCCCACTGGGGATCGAGCATGCAACCCAGGCATATGTCCTTTACTGGAATAAAACCCGGGATTCTTGAGTTCATAGGCCAATGTGTATCCAATGAGCCAAACCAGCTAAGGCCATGCTAATCTTTCTAGAACAATTTACATAATAGCATGAATTTGTAAACTATTGTGTTTTGGTTGTAGATATTTCCCTATTTAAATCTCTATGCTTTTTCTCACTTGAATATCACAACCAAAAATCTTAATTCTAGAATTAATTACAATAAAATATTTTAATTTGTTAATTAAGTTCATAAGAGATGAAAGGCAATTTCATAAATGTAATTTCATTAGTGTAGATTTCAACCATATTGAGTAGAAAATCTCTTATGAGAAACAAATTATACTTGTTATGAGATATGATTATATCATATTTCTAGCAACTGTAAAAATTCCTTTTATCAAGTGTAATACAATGCTACTTGACTACTATATTTTTGATCAGATACATTTTTGTAAAACAGCTTGATAGCTAGAATATTAACAATAAGTTAGTCATTTTGATTCAGCTTCTTGTTAATTGTAACAGTTTCAATTATAGAAGCATCCATATACATAGATATTCTCTTGTGCTTACCTCTTACACATGAAAAAAAAAGTGTTTATTCTATTCTCCCATTTACTATACTGAAGGATGACTTGTACACACAACATAGATATTTCTGTCTTGTATATCTGTATGTAAATGTTTTTGTGGGCTTCATACCACTATATAATAGTTACTGGATCATTTATGCAAAAAAAATCAAAATATATAAAAGAATTAATAATATTTAAATTCTAGAAAAGTAATTATATTCTGTTGTAGTGTGACAGTATCTGTTGAAGCTAAAAGGAAAGAAAAGAAAGCTTCACTATAAGTTTCAAGAGTACAGCATTGAAATTCAATATCTGTATCACTACAGTACACTTACCATTAAAAGGTCTAATTTTCATTCATCACCATGCAATTAACCCCCTTTACCCATTCCATCCTCCTCCAACCCTCTTCCCTTCTAGTAACCTCCAAACTGTTGTCTGTGTCTATGACTTTGTTTTTGTTTTGTTTGTTTATTTTGTTTTGTTTTATATTTCATTCTAGAGGCCCGGTGCATGAATTTCATGCACTCAGGGAGTGGAGTGTCCCTCAGCTCGGCCTGCACCTTCTCACAGTTCGGGAGCACTTGAAGGATGTTGAACTGATGGCTTAGGTCCACTCCCTGGGTTGGCAGTCAGAAATTCTTAGCATTGCCATGGAGGTGGGAGAGGCTCCTGCCACCACTGCTGCACTCATCAGCTGTGAGCCCAGCTTCCAGTTGAGTGGCACTCTCTTTGTGGGAGCACACTGACCATCAGGGGGAAGCTCCTGAGTTGAGCGTCTGCCCCTTAGTGATCAGTGGACATCATAGTGACTGGTTGTTCCACCGTTGGGCTAAAACCAGTTTTCCAACATCCTCCAAGGGGTCCCAGATTGTGAGAGGGAGCAGGCCAGGCCAAGGGACCCCACCAGTGCAGAACCATGGCTGTGGAGGGACACAGGAGGTTGGCCAGCTGGGGACGGACCATGGGAAGGCTCCAGGGTTTGTTCGGCCCATCTCGTTCAGTTCTGATTGGCTGGACACTAGCAGCAAGCTAACCAACCGATTATAGTAATTATTTAAATTTTAAAATGCAAATTATCTCTCTGGTAGGTGTTGTTAGATGATTAGGTCTGATATTTCCCCAGCAGGCTTACTTATAAAAGAAGAAAATATTTTAAGAAGAAGCAGACAAAAATATAACTATAATTCTATTTTCATCAAATATAAAAAAAACTAGAGACATTCATGCATTGGGACCAAGGGGGGCCCTCAGCCAGCTTGTGCTTTCTCACAATCCAAGACCCCTCAGGGGACTTGGGGGTCAGGGGATGTCCTAAGCTCTGTCGTAAAGGCAGGAGAGACCCCTGCCACCACTGCTGTGCTCGCTAGCCATGAGCCTGGCTTTTGGCTGAGAAGCACTCCCCCTGTGGGAGCACACTGACCACCACGGGCAGCTCCTGCATTGAGCATCTGTCCCCTGGTGGTCAGTGTGCATCATAGTGACTGGTCATTCTGCCATTTGATCAATTTGCATATTAACCTTTTATAATATAGGACTAGAGGCCCGATACACGAAATTCACGCACTGTGGGGGAGGTGTCCGTCAGCCCAGCCTGCACCCTCTCCAATCTGGGACTCCACAGGGGATGTCCAACTGCCGATTTAGGCCCTCTGGGATCTGGACTAAACCAGGAGTCAGATATCCCTCTCAAAATCCAGGACTGCTGACTCCCAACCGCTCACCTGCCTGCCTGCCTGATTGCTCCTAACCACCCCTGCCAGCCTGATCAACGTCTAACTGCTCCCCTGCTGGCCTGATTGCCCACAACTGCCCTCTTCTACCAGTCATCTTGTGCCCACAGGGGGGCAGTCATCTTGTGTGAGGGCATGATGGTCAATTTGCATATTACCACTTTATTATGTAGGATAGGGGAATTTGGAAGGTTTCATGGAAATAAATCATGGGAAAAATATGAAGGAAAGAGAATTTGTCAAGCAGTTATTGTAAGTTTATTATAGAAACCCAGCAAGCTAAAGCATTATAGAATTATACTCTTTTTTAAATGGTCATTTTAAAATATGTTTTTGAAAAGGCATGTGTAGTTGACTAGACAAAAATAAGAAAACTTAAGAAAGATGCAGATTTATATTAAGTGGCTGGTTGATAGCACTGATACATTGCATTGTCAGCGTGGCCACATCAATCTTTTGCCCTGTCAGTTCATTGTTCTGTCCCACGTTGACTCTGTTCTGGCCTTGAGGTTTGATTTAGCCAACAGAGTATACTAGTTTAATAGTGTGAAAGTGATGCTATACGCAATTTGAGCTTACACACTTCCAATTACCCTCTTGAAACTCTGAATCGAGTATGAGACCAAGCGTCTGTATGGACTGGAGGAAGAAAGACCAAATGAAACATACAAACTATCTCAGTGAGGTCATTCCTGACCAACCAGGTACCATCCAACCTGCAAGTGGACCACAGAAGCAAAAGCAAGTCTAGTTAGGAGCACTGAAGCAAGCCAGTGGATCAATCAGCAGATCCACTCAGCTGATCTCGGATTTATGAGAAGTAGTGTGGTTGTCATTTTAGGCCACTAAGTTAGGGAGTGGTTTGTAACATGACACCTTGTGGTCACAAATAATTAAAACAATTATGTATGTATCATCTAAATCAGGAGTTTTGAGAATAACTAATTATATCAATAATTATACTGGAAAAGTAGACATAAATTGGTATCGTCCAACTAAAACCAGGCATATAGTCATTATATAGCTTTCAGTATCACTCCTTATCAAAAGTGGGTTGTTGTTTTACTTATGATGTTTAAATTTTAGTTATTGGGGTATAGAAATATGAGAAATCTAGAAAAATAAAATGAAGAAAAATGTTATCATCTTAAATATGGCATTCAACTTTTTTTCTTTTTTTAAGTATACTTTTGTAGATTTTAGAGAGGAAAGGAGAAGGAGAGAGAGATAGAAACATCAATGATGAGAGAGAATCATTGATTGGCTGCCTTCTGCACATTCTACACTGGAGACTGAGTCCACAACCTGAGCATGTGCCTAACCAGGAATTGAACCCTGTCCTCCTGGTTCATAGGTTGATGCCTAACCACGGAGCCACACTGGCTGGGCATGGGCATTCAACTTTCAGCTGTAAATAATTAAAGCAACTCAAAATTATTTACAAAATGAAGATATCTATAATTTCACATAAAAAATTGAGGTTGACTAAAGTTAAAAAATTTTTTCAAATAAAGAAAGCAAAAGTAAAGTTAAAAAAATAGTTAAGGTTGATTGGCATACTGGCTCAATAATATCACACACACAAAAAAAATCAAAGCACAAAATAAAAATCCAAAACCCTCAAACCAGCTTTTATTATGATCTTTCCTATCTCAATAAATGGCATTATCATTTATCCAATTCTAATACCTTTCCATTTTTTTTCTCCAATTTTAGTCATCAACAATCCTGGTGTCTTAATTTGAAATACACACAGAATCAGAGTAAATTTTACTAAATTCATTACTACCATCTTGGTCTAAAGCAACATCCTCCCCTGCTGAATTATTTCAACAGTCCTAACCTATCCACTTCAAATCTTATATTTCTACTAGTAGCCTGCTTCTCTGTTTATAATGGTCTGGCCCTCTAGCAACTTCAGCTTGAAATTATAGCTAATTTGCCTACAAATGTCAGGTGGTCATAATAATCTGGTCACTCAGTGTATATATTCTTTGGGCAATAGTTATTTTTGGAAGTCATTCCTGTGTTGGGATGGCTAGCCATGATATAATCATACATGAAAGTAACTGAGAATCATTTACATATATCACACCAAGCTCATATCATATGTAATTATAGTAAATGTATCCCCAGCTAAACTTCTTTTTATGTGGTTTTCCAAAAATGTCTGTGGTACCTAGATACCATCTACAAAAACAGAGTATAACAAGAAGAGAATTTGAAGTTAGGAGTGACCTTACCCAATGGAAGATTTTTTTTAAAAGTCTAATTTATCAAATATTTACAAAACTTGACCGTGTGATTGTATTGCTATCTTCATAGTAAATACTCCCATGAGACCTCTGGATTGGTAATGCCCTCCCTTCAAGTCTCCTCAAATATCACCTTTCTAATGAGCTTTTTCTCTGCCCACCCTGCTTAAAATCACTACCAACCACAGCTTTCTTGATATTCTGATTTATTTTTTCCATATACCTCTGTATACTATAAAATTTGCTTTCCTGAGTATTTCCTGGTGGTTGATCTTCCCTAATATCACTGTTCGGTAAATGCCATGAGAACAAGAATTGTTAATCATTTTTTTCCTCCTGACGCATCCCCAATGCTTTGAATCATGCCTAGAGCAGAGTCACTACTGAATAAATGTGTATTCAATGGATGAAGAAGCCAGAACATTTTACCTTTCTGCTCTGTCAGCCTCTCTGGTCATCAGATTTTTCTCTCATGCTTGCAAGGCAATGCAGCTGAAATCACCTTTTCAAATGGCTGCCTACCCAGAGGGATAAGGAAGCTTTCTTTCCCGGTTCTCCTTTGTGTTTGTTAAGTTTGGTTTCAACATTGTCAGTTTTCTTCATTATGCTTTCTTGTCATTAATTGCATTGTTTCTATCATCATGTCTCGAATGCCTGAGTTCCTTCTTTTTTTTTATATGAATATAGGTACCACATTTATTATATATATTTTTCTTTTCTTTTAGGCTTATTTAATCGTCCCATCCGTATTCAGACACCAGGTTTCAACTGACATAAATTTAAAGATTTTGCAATTTTTGATTGAACTTGCCCTACAACTCTTACACTGCTTACGAGTTGGTTTTGCTTTGATATAATTTATAGATAAATAAGATAATATTTCTCTTGTGGACCTTTTTTTAGATGTATAGTTTCACTGTATTGTGATAAAAGAATTCCTATTTTAAAAATATATTGGGGTTTTTTGAAGTCTAATAAATGACAGTTTATAATGAATGATTCACTGGTAGTCATATTTGTTTACATGCTGCCGCATTTTTTAAAAACATGTTTTTATTGATTTAAGAGAAAGGGGGGGGGCGGAGAGAGAGAGAAACAACAATGATGAGAGAGAATCTTTGATCGGCTGCCTCCTGCATGCCCCACACTGGGGATTGAGCCCACAATCTGGGCATGTGCCCTGACAGGGAATCAAACCATGACCTACTGGTTCATAGGTCAATGCTCAATCACGGAGTTATGCCAGCTGGGCATGTTGCTGCATTTTTTAACAAAACACATAATTTATTCCAAATGGACTTATTACTTCCATTAAACTATACATTCAAAGAAGTCTAACTATAGCTAGGTATTGCCAAAGCAAATGAAAATGTTAAAATTGTCATCATTGAAAAAGTAAAATGTTTTAATGGCACCGTAAAATAATTCATTTAACATTTTGCTATACATAGAAAATGCTAAATTAAGAGATTTCTTTTGTCATGTAGGAATACAAAAAAAAAATAAATTGAAAAAAAATAATTTGAATGCATTTAAAAGCAATTTTTACAATAATCCTTAGTAGATGTAGAAAACTCATTTAATATGTAGATATAAACAGAGAGTAAGAGTGTGTAATTAACGGCTGTGTTGCAGTTGATTCAGTAAGTTTAGTCCAAAGGTGAACTGGGAAAGGGATCATCGAATTTATCTCTTTTCCCATAAAGGGTGAATTATTTATGAAAATGTAAGGGTATCATTAGTGTAATTAAGAGTTTATAATAATACCAAGACAGTGTTCTGTCTATGTATATTTCTGTGTAAAATTTTCTCAAATAAAGAAATGAAAATTATTTCAGTAAGCCAGATTTTAAGATTTAGATGGAAAAGGAGAAAAATTCATTTCTCTGTAACCTTAAATTTGACCTAGTATCTGTCTTTGTGATGCAGCTCTTTGTAAATACTGTATTATGTCTTATCTATTTCTGAAAAGGCAAAGCCAACAAAAGAATATTTCTGTAGTTATTTTTAGCATCAGGCCAGACTTTATCTGAATTCCCGCTGCTTTAAAATGTGATTTCAAGATCTACTGGGTTTGTAGGTGGAACAGATTTCAAGGATTTTGAACTTTAATGCATTGTGGTTACTTTTTTCTTTCCTTGACAAAATTGCAAGGAATGTCAGCTCCTTCTATAGTACTTCTGTAGAAATGGTGCTGACTGGCTACAGCTTTATATACAGCATGGCTTTCCCTGTGGGAATGAAAAATAATTGTTTTGTTTCCAGAGCATCACAGAGTACTATGAGGTTTGAAGAGAATAATAAACAGAATGTAGGCTTAGCTCCTGCCTCTGAATCATCAGTCAGATCAAATGAGCGCTGGAGGTCGCACAAAGTGAATGAAATGTTAACTTTCCGTGCTTGAATGAAAATATTTCACCTGCTCACATATTTCAAAATGATTTTTGAAAGAGATGCCTTGCTTTGATTGGTATTGCTTTATTCACTAGACATTACAGAAACTGTTATTTATCAACACGATTTTTTGTTGATATTTTACTCTAAGATTTAATCTTTGATTAAAAGAGCAAGCTTGAATTTACATTTTTTATGTTTAAGTGGTTTATGAAATGTTTAAAAAAAAATTTCTATTGTTGACAGAGGAGTGTTTCAAAATCCAGTCCTCAGTGTAGGATGAGGATATGTGTTATTGAGAGGTTGCTGAATGTGCTTAATTTCTAGGGTTGAATATGATTCAGGAGTTCCCAGGTTTTGAGACTGGAATCAAGCCTTTACTTTCTCTATGACCTCATAAAATTATTGCATCTTTAATATTATGAAGATAATAACTGACCCTATCTGATAGTAATGTTATGAAAATTAAATGAGTTAGCCAGAACAAAACTCCTTACACTGTGCCAGACACATAATGAATATTAATAAATGATAGATATTAGTTATAAAGTGAAGTTATAACATAGTGAAAATAATCCTGGCCAGGAAATGCTGAGCTCTAATAAAAACAACAACAAAAACTATTACTTAATCACTCTATAACCTTGGGAAAAACACATAAACTCTCTGAATTCATTTTAATATTCCCAAAATAAAGGCTTTTATAAATGCCTTGTACATCAAATAAAGCTGAAATAAAGATAAAATATGATAATATATATGATTCTTCCATACAGTCAGATGCTCTTTTATTTAAGGGGCTATTGATTTTATTATCTCTCTTCACACACAAATTCCTCTAAAATTATGAAATTAGTTGATGCTTTCTACATAAGTCCATATGTAAAACAAATGGAAACTCAAATTCAAACTGCTTTCAACCGTATGTACAATTTGCATGTATATAAATATTTTTCATGGTTTCAGTTTTTTAGAAATGGGCTTTTCAATGCTATTTTACCTCATTCCTAATAGTTAACTATCAACCCTCTATATTCAGAATAGTTTACTTCAACCATTCACAACAAGTGCCATATTTCTTTCATCCCTTTGGAATACTCTGGTTATAAAATTCAGCACACAAAAAGAATGAAATTGGATGTGCAGCTCAAGAAGCTATTTTGGTCACCATATGTCCCAGGAACAACTTGATATAGATTTATAATCCATCTTTAAAATGGATGAACTTTAGGGACTGGAAAGGAAATGAAATATTTAAGCACTCAAACCTTAATAGGATTTAAATATCCAAGTATAATTTAGAGGGCTAGCATGGAGGAAATAAAGAAAAAAGAAAAGAATTAATTTTCTGTCTGATTATATTACCACAAAAATGTTAACTTTTGCATACTGGACCAAAATATATATCACTGGCATATGAATTTCTATTTCCACTCAGTATTGCTGGGAATCTACAAGTCAATTGAACTGAATGAATATTTTTGTATACTCCCAAGCGCTCCAGTTTCTTCCACGCAGTCCATTGTTGTTTTTTGTTTGTTTGTTTGGTTTTGGTGTGTGTGTGTGTGTGTGTGAGAGAGAGAGAGAGAGAGAGAGAGAGAGAGAGAGAGAGAGAGAGAGAGAATTTAAGAGGTGACTGGCAGCCCAGTCTCTACTACTGGAGATTAGTAGTATGAACTTGCAACATGCTTTTAAAGTAAAATAAATTGCCAGATTTAATGGTACTTAATTATAGAATATAAGCCAATTTTGTGCCAAGCTGTAAATATTTGGGGATGAGATATACAGAAAATAAAAACTGTGTTACCTACAGTTTTAATATAAATACTATACAAAATTCTATTTCATGGAATTTAAGGAATAGTTACTATTTGGCTGCATATGATTCTATTGGGGTTGGTAATTCTCTATGGTGTTTCCACACATTTTATGACAGTTTTGCCGGGGGCTATCTTTCCAAGGACGTTTGTAAAGTCAACCGCCCAAGAGAATAGAAAGAGTGTCTCCCTGTGAGTCAAGTGCACACATCTGTTTCCTGACCGGGATAACAGAGAGGATGTCTCCTTCTCTCCTTAGTGGACTGGGGCAAGGCTAAACTCCCGTTTCCAAAACTGAGACTCAGCCCTTCCGGATCCGAGAGCAAAAGTAACTGCTGCAAACACGAAACTTGTGTGCTGTTCTGTGTTGTAAGTCGCGCAGTCCTTCGTCTCTGTCTCCAGGGTTCTGGCCTGCTCCCAGAGTTATTGCATCAAAGTGGCCTACATGGTTGGCGGGGGAGAGACCTACTTCAGAAGTCCTTGCAAGGCTGTCTCCTCTTCTAGTGGTGGAGCCTCAAGTCCAGGAGGCAGCAGGAAGAAAGGGACGTTCAAGAGCGGACCGGGATCTCCTGACAGTGAGCTTGAATCCCCTAAGGTTTGATTGAATCCTGTGTTCATTCCCTTTGCCTCTGACCTTGCGGATAAAGGTACCCTTCGTGCCAACAAGGTGAGTTAGCAGATGACCAGCGATGGTATAAAATGAAGGCTTCCTCCCTCCCACCCGTCAGAATCATGTAAGAATCTCTTGCAGCACACGTTCGCAGGAGGCACAGAAGAACGGAAAGCAGTTGAGTCTAGCCCAGTTGACACATTACAAAGTAATCATAGATTTTAACATATAGATGTTGACAGGTCTTTAAATATTTTTTTTATTTTTTAAAATAAATACTACAGAAGCTAGCAATTAATATATTATATTAAAATGCACAAACATTTTAAAAATAATGTTAAATTCTGAAGAGCCGCTAATTGTATTGAAAACATTTACTGTCATTAGCAGTTTACAAAGTATGTGCTGTATTACCCTCTAAAATTTATCTTTTCTTTTCTATCTTGCCTACCAGAAAAAATAGTATGTTTTTCTTCAATCTATTAAACACATACTCAAATACCTAATTTACCAAACAATATAATAAATCACCTTTAAATATACATATTTAAAGTAGCAGGAAGAACCCAATACAGGCTATCTTAGTAGTTAATCTCATTCAGCTTGGTCATCTGGTTTGGACCATTCAGAACCAAAGTTGTGGGAGACCATTTCCTTGTCCTAAAGAAGCGCCTTAGCTTAGCACTTAATTATGTGGGCAATTCCCTAGTAGGTAAAGAAGCACAAAATTGTCAACAGTCTTCAGTTGTTGATTTTTGTTTTAATCTATTTTAGATGATACACACTTTTTTTGTGTGCCTCAAAAAAATTGAATGTGAAGACAGTGCCCCAAATCTGTCTTTAATTCAGGTTTCCCCGAATGCAGGAGGCAGCAGGGAGAAAGGGACATTCATGAGCAGACTGGGATCTCCTGAGAGTGAGCTTGAATCCCCTAAGGTTTGATTGAATCCTGTGTTCATTCCTTTTGTATTTCTTTACTGTATTTAATTCAGCTTTTCCTAAGCTTAAAATGGAGAAAGCATTAACAAATTCTGACCTCCTTGTCTCAGATCTGCCTGCAACAAATTTTAATAAGTTACATTTTATGCTGCAATGCAAGCATTGAGCTGCCATAGCTATGATTAATAGAGCAGTATTGTTATAAGAGAACAATAGTTCTAAAAGAAAAGAATTTTGTTACTTAGTACTATCACATCAATATTAAAAGAGGTACAATACTGTTGCAGTAAAAAACCATCTAAACATAAAAATTTTATTGTTAAATAGTAAATTATTGTGCTGTTAATTCAATTACTTATCAGATTTTAAAATATCATAGTAATAACTGTCATCAAATTTGAAAAATGATTTCTAATAAAGTTATGTGAAATCACTATTATTTTGGTGTAAGACTTTAGAAGCAGATTACTCATAAAAATGTATTTGAATAGAAAGATTCTAAATTGAAATTAGACTCTTTATTTGAAGTCTTAAACAAATAGACATGAAAAACCATCAAAGCTGCCAGTAATTTTAATATTCTTAATAAATGTCTTTGTCAACATTGAAACACAGCATTTAAAATTTTTAATTTCTATATTTTTAATAATTTTGTTATTACTGAAATTATTTTTAAACATATTCAAGTCAAAACTGACTTCTCCATTCAGAGGGGTTAAAATATATTTTCTCAATAGCTGTTCCAGAATTTTTCACTGAATGAGAACTATGTTTGTTTAAGGAAATTGTACTGAAGAAAGAAAGATTAAGCTTTCAGGTATAGCTAATAGGTCATGTGAGCGAAGGAGGAGGGGAATTGTTACACATTACAGATGAGCAGAAACTGGAAGTAGGGAGAGCAGAGAAAAGAGAGGACAATAAGAGAAAGTGCTCAAGTACTGTATGGCTCACCAAAGCGTGAGTTGCAGAAATGGCTGAGGAGCTGTCATCCAGGTAGCCAATACTGATCCTCAAGTCATTTAATTGCAAAGAGAAAATTTTCTCATCTTCTTTAATCTCCTAAAGTGAGGAAAACTCTCCTCTAAAAACAACAACAAAAAACCTAGGGATTAGTCACCTTGATGCTTTTCTTTGGCTTATTTGCTATCCTCATGTCTTTCAATTCTTCTAAGCAGTGGCTTTCAACATTCGGCATTCATCAGAATGGCCTGGGCAACTTTTTAAAAAATCATAATCAGAGGTTTTTTTTTATTTAGTAAATTTATAGTGTGGTCCAACACTGCTGATTAGGGGACCACATTGTGAGAATCCTATAGAATAAAAGGCTAATGTGCAAATAGACCAAACTGGGTAACCACTGAACAAACAAACAACTGGTCACTATGATGTGCGCTGACAACCAGGGGGCATGCGTGGGACATGGTGGGCATTGGTAGCAGGCGGCAGAACACGAAGCATGGCAGGGGTCGGCCACAGCATGATGGTGGAGTACATGAGTGGGAGCGCCAGACCAAGGCAAGGTGCCGGTCACTGGCATCTGGGCAAGATTCTGGTGGTTACTGAAAATTCTTTGTTCCTGTGCACCTCAGTCCCACCTGGCATTCACATCTGCTCCTGTGCTGGCCCCTCTCACACCGCTGCTGGCGCCAACCCTGGAGCCGCTGCTCGCAGGTGCTGCTGGTGCCCGGTGCCAGTCCCAATCGCTTGGTGACGGCAAGGCATGCAAGCAGTGGCTACTGGCCCCTATTGCCCCTGAGGGCTTCTCCACCTCCCCCTGCTCCTGAGGGGTAACTGGGGCAGCAGCCACCACTTGCATCTGCTGACAGCACTGGCCCTGCTCACATCTGCCATTGGCACCAGCCCCAATTGCTCTGCACCATCAGTGGTGTGAATGGGGCTGGCATTGTCAGTGTGTGGGAGTGCCTGTGGTGGGAGCAGAGCTGACAGCAGACAAGGGACCGGGGGGTCATGGTAGGAGGGGCCAGGTGGGGCTGGGGAGGATGGTATAAAACCCACCCCTGTGCCCACCACAGCCTCACGACCCACAGTTCCATTCAAGGTGCATGAATTTCTGTGCTGGACCCCTAGTCTATCTATATATATGAAGAGCCAGGGTCCATAACGTACTAAAGTCTCAACCGAACACCAGGCTGCACACACAGAAGGTTCAGGTGCACGGGGACTGGCGAGTGGGCTGAACTGCTGACCTCTTGGAGAAAGAGAAAGGCGGGGCTGATTAGCAGCCACTCCAGACTGCTGGCGAGGTCCAAAGGGAGAGAAGCACAGCTGCTGGCCAGGACCAGAGAGAGAAGCAGGGTCTGACCCACAGCTTCCGTGGCAGCTGCTGATTAGTCCTTGCCTCTCTCTCTCTCTCTCTGGGCCTCACCAGCAGCTGCACTTCTCTCTCTCTCCAGGCCTCACCAGAAGCATGGGGTGGCTGCTGATCAGCCCTGCCTCTCTGGTCAGGCCTGAAGGTAGGCCCAGAGACACTGACTGGCATAAAAACTGACCAATCAGAACCAAATCTGGGTGAAATGCGAGGAGCCAATGGCTTCCTAGGAGGCAGAGCTTTTGATGCTGACTGGCATAGAAACTGATCAATCACAACCTAATCTGGCTAAACTGCAGAGGCAGAACCCAAGGTGGGGGCTGAGGAGGGGTTTTAAGGGCAATAGTTATTTGGTGTAAGGTATAAGAAAGCAGTTCAATTTTTTAATGACCAGTTTGGCAGTATAGTGCATATGGGGATTAGGGATTTTTGTATGTCAAGAGCATCTCCTCCTGCTGAAAAAGGCTCTTCTCTCCTATTTAAGCAATCCTATTCTACATAATCTATCTATACTAATAAAAGAGTAATATGCTAATTGGGTCGACCAGACATCTGATTTCCTTATTGGACCTAAACTGGCAGTCAGTCATCCTTCAAGATGTCCCAGATTGGAGAGGGTGCATGCCGGGTTGAGAAACACCCCCCTCCCCACCTCCCCATGCACGAATTTCATGTACCTGGCCTCTAGTATATATATGTATATATGTATATATGGCTAATATGCTCATTGTTCATCTGACCAGTAGCTATGGTGCACACTGACCACCAGTGGGCAGATACTGAACACTGACCACCAGAGGGCAGATACTCAACGCAGGAGCTGCTGTGACATGCACCGGCCATTTACAGAGAAACAGCACTGAGGACTTGGTGCCCACAAAGCAATACTCGGCTTCCCCCAAGTAGGACACAGTCTCTGCCACCACCCCCAAGTGACACCCCACCAAATCTCAGCCTATCTTGCTGAGTCCCCATGGCACAAAATGTGGCCCACAGCCCAGCCCAACCCAGAAATAGTCGCTGTGGGCACCAGGTAATGACGTCACATAGCAATGCCTGGGTTCTTCTCCCTAGTGACAAGTAGCCTCCTTGGAGTTTCTTCAACCCAGGAATACAATTTGCTTTATAGTCAAGGGAAACATTTTACACTTTAAGCAAATGTCTGTGAAGCTTTTTCTCATGCCTCATCTCATTTGATCCTCACAGAAGTCCAGGAGTAGGTAGATAGGAGACTCAATGGAATCCTATTTTCTTTTCATTAGCCAGAAAATGGAGATTTAGAAAGCTTAGAAACTTGACCCGATTGAAAAGAAGTGTGAAATGGTGGACCTTGAAAATGACTTCAGGTTTTTTCACTGCGCAGAATATAGTCAAACACTGCTGCAGTTAAATATTTTACCCTTTGTTCTCCATGCATGATCTACAATAATAATCTGCTTTGTGTTGATATTTACTGCTGTGTTGCTAACAATTACCTGAAAAAGAAGTTAGGGTGCTTCACTGGGCTGGAAAAAGTTTAGCTAAATCAGAAAGCAGGCCTAACTAAGCAAGTTTATTCTCTATATATAAAAGACTAAGTTGACTCACCCATGCACGATACATATAAAGCTCTTGCTGGCGCCAAGTGCATGAGTGTATTTCAATCTGTCATTGTCAATCATGAACTGGGTTGACACTTCTATTATAGAGAAAGGGCGAATAGTGATATTAAAATACTTCTTCTAATTAATTTCCTTTCAATGTGTACAAATTTATGCACCAGGCCACTAATAATTGTATAATTAGGTAGGTCTCATTTTCCTGCTACCACCTTCACTCAGGCCACCATTACTCACCTGAAAAATAGCTTCCTAACTTATCTGCCTACTACTCCTCTTCTTAGTAGCCAAAATGATCTCTCAAAAAATATAAATCTGATTGGGTAAATAAAATTTCCACAAGTGGCCTCTTCTGTCTACTTTATGTAAAGTGAAATGAACTCCTTTTCTACTATATCCTACTCTCCAAAAATGCATTGCTTTATATTTTAAAGTTATATAGCATTATCTTATTTTATATGTTTTATTTGTAAATCATTGGATTTGTGACAATTTTGTCTGTCTTGCTTATATCCCTGTTTCTAACTAGTGCATGGCCCATATTATAGATTTCATTAATATTTGTTGTAAGAATAAATAAAATTGCTTATGTGTGTTGGGTTAGGGGGATATTGCTGTTTTGTAGAAAATAAAGAACAGAATTCTATATCTAAGTAAACATATTAAGAGATAAATTATGTAGTTGAGATGAGAAAACAATCTTTAAAATACTTAATTCCTTGAAATAGAAACTTAGAAGTAAAGGTTATAAGAATGATATTTTCCCCCTATATTTAGGAATTTTAATGCCTTTGAGATTCGAATTTTTCACATATGATTGAATGGATATTAAATCAATATTTTCTAGAGCTAAAAGGAAGGGTGATACCAAACAAATTGGATATAATTAAACTTATTTCTTCTTTGATAACCTAACCATTCAGATACAATGGTATTAATTAACTGATGACTATATTGGGAGGTATGTTTGCACTGCACTCTATATTTTAGAATTTGGCATGACAATTCTTGAAAACTTGACTTGGTTTTTAAATTCAGAGGATCTCTCAGTCTGTTTTATATATTGTTTAAAGCATTTGCCTATGTATAAATGCATAGATATATTCCTGCACAAATGGACACATACACCTACATGTGCACACTCACACCGCACTCCACAACTTGATTCAACTATGTCAGACATTTACAAACAGGTTGATGCATTTGCATGTGCAGTATGACAAAAAGGACAATATTATAAGCTGAATTTAATTTTCCCCCAAATAATTACTTGTTTCAATTATCATTACATTTTAAAATTACATTTGTGATTCTGGCTTTTAAAAATATTTTGCTTAAGTTGTCCAATTATTTTCAAATTTTCCATGGAACTTCAGATTGCAAGAATTTCTATTTGCACTCTTACTCACAGCTCTGTCATTTTCTAGCTTTGTCACTTTAGAACAGATACCTGCCTTCTCTGTCCTTCAGTTTCTTCATAAAACAGGGATAATAATAGTACCTATGTCAAAGTTTGCTGGAGGGTTTGATTAATCTTTACATGTAAGATACTTAGCTATTGGTAAATTCTCAATAAATGTTACTTTCATTATTATTTTATTATTTTTATTATTTTTATTACCATGCTTCTCTAGATTAGATTGTTTGCTACCAACTAAAAGCTATTGCTGGAACAAGAAATAGGAGGATAAAGAGCAGTCAAAAGATAAATGAAAATGGTGTCACAAAGTTAAAATCTTTATCCAGTCGGTATAAGTTTATGAGGCTGTATGTAGGGATTGAGGATGTGGACCAGCTGGCTCAGGCAGTAAGTGGTTTTGGAAAATGGAGTTGTTTGGCATCCAATCTCTGATTCTGGAGACTGGGAAATGGAACAAAAGCACAATTTATTGAGCACCTGCTACTTACCAGGTGATGGTATTCATGTTGTCTTATTTTAGAGTTGTCAGTATTTTTATGTTTTTCAGATTATAAAGGAAAAGACACAGACATTGAGTATCTTATAGAATATTACGCAATTTTAAATCATAGTATCAGAATTCAATCGTGGTTTCGTCTAAATCTAAAGACAATAGCCTCTTCTCTTTTATGCTTTCTTTTGATGTTAGTAAGCAGTGGATTTGCAAGAGTTTCCGATATACAAATTCAATCTGCCTACAATGTGGAGACTGCCTTCATTTTACATCAAAACCAAAACCCTCCTTTTGGGAATGTGGCTTCCTGGAGCCAAGTTCAATAAGAAGAGGACGTTCGTGGTTAGGATATTTGGGGGATGAATAAAAAGTGAAGTGTACTAGAGGCAACAAAAAGAAATTTCTAGATTTCAATATTAATGCTCTAGACCTGACACCATTACCAAAATATGGCTCCTTTTTATACTAAAATTCTTTATGTTCAGCCACGACAAGTCCACACTGGAATTCTGAAAAACTAGAGGGTTAAAAGTGTGTCTGCAACACACTGAAGCTACTTAGAAAGACTAAATATCAGTTTCAAAATGTCTCTCAGAGATAATCTAGTTCACTTGGCAAACTTGTTAATTAAAATACACATTGCTTCTCAACCCTAAACCCAAGTTTCTGATTCATTAAGTCTCAGGTTAATGAGAAAATTTGCATCTCTGAAAACTTCTGAAGTAATGCTGATGCTGCTGATCTCAAGCCTTACTTCGAGAATCACTTCTGTGGTCCAAAGCATGCATTTTACATGGGAATAAATTAGGGCCCAAATGAGTGTGTGTCCAAAGTTGCACAGTAAAAGATCTTGGAAGTATAAAAAGAAGGAAGGACACTGAGATTTGTCCGAAGAAATTATACAAAGTCACTCTTGTTATAGCATGGTTGTGGCCTTGCCCAAGTTCAGTGTATTTTGGTATCCAGACACTTTTGGGCTAAATTAACTATCAGGAAAAAGAATCAATATAATATGTTTGATGCCATCTTCTTGTAAATACTAACCACTTTTCTGAACCTTATTAGATAGAACAAATGCCTTGAGTTCAGTTTATAATTGTAATAAAAATAGATGAAACATATTTTTGTCTGAAATGCATTAGAAAAAGTTGGGTTATTTAAATCATGTAGTAAATGCTATGCTCTCGAGGGAAAATTGATTTTATTTCCCAGGCTAAATCAGTTGGATTGGATTTGATTGCAAGAATGCTATTTTGAAAATTATTTGGATGCTAAGTTGGGAATTAGAGAAAAAGACAACTATCTACCAAGGATGATGAAGAGAGAAGGAACACCAAATATTATACATTATCAAACTTTGTGATGTTATTGTCATTTGTGATGGTTTTTCACATTTTTATATGAAAAATTTTTACATTCTTCTAAATTTGCTTAAAGTTTATACTAATAATTATGACCATAGAAACATTCTTCATCACATATTGTTCAAATATTGTTTGATCCACCAAATTAAAATGTACAACTGGGATAGATGGACAACCTGTTAATTCCAAGATTCTACTGTACTACTTAATTTTCCATGTGACTGTTCATGTAACACAACTTAAGCCTAATGATTCTTCTTTGACAAGTAACGGCTGTTCAAGCATTGTTTTGAAAGATTGTAAGAATGAATGTGCACAATAATTCTAATCCACCGTGTCTATGATGGTGGCATAATTTTTAGCACTGTACTATTATCTGCAAGAACTATCTAGAAAACTTATGAATTGAAAATGTGAAAGGATATTAGCTCTAAGGGCTAAGTTTTAGTTATCTGCTGCTACATTAATTAGCACAAATTTAGCATCTTAAACAAAACAAATTTATTGTTGCATAGTTTCTATAGGTCAGGAGTCTGGGTGGAGATCAGTTGACTCAAAGCCAAGCATCATCCAGGCCAGCAAGCTCCTCTGGGCTTCAGTCATCTTCCAAGCTCATGGGTTGTTAGTAGAATTCAGTTCCTTATTTTCATTTTAGAGAAACTGGATCTTTATCAGCTTCTGAAAGCACCCTCCGTGATTAGTGAAATGAACCTGCACAATATGGCATCTTACTTTTATGAAACCAGCAAGAGAATCTATCTTATACTTTAAATCTCTGTCTTCGTTAAAAACAAACAAAAAAAAAAAAAAACAAAGCCAAGTGCCTTTTAAGACTTATCTGAATTAGTCAGACCCACCCAGAATTATCTAACTTTGATGAACACAAACATAAAGTATTTGGGATATTAATTACATCTTCAAAATCCTTCAATTTTGTCATGTAAAATAAGCTAATTTATAATGCTCACAAACCTTCTTAACATTGAAGGGAAATAGATTATAGAATATATATATATATATATATATATATATATATATATATATATATAATCAGAGGGAAGGAAATGATCCTTGCCATCTTAAAATTTGGATGCCTACCACAAGCTACTATTTATATAAAGTTTATTTTATATTATTTTCTGATTATAAAATATTTTGGATACAGATTATGTGTCATGGAAATGTACACTTGAAACCTATGTG
>PVJC01033086.1:0-19633 GCA_004026665.1 Murina feae | reverse complement strand
TCTGTGTCCCACGGTTATTGCTGTAAGCAACGCTGAGAGAAACCCGTTTTGGATTTCCTTCTGATGCTAGTCTCTGGGTATCTGTGGGACCTCCGAAACTCGCCTGGAACTGGAGTTCAGAGCCGCTGGGAGCTTGTGGCTCTCTCCGGTTTGGAAAAGAACCGCGTCCCCGGCGCCAGCCCTTCCCTGAGCCCGTGCGCGCGCCTCCGTACCTCTGTACTTTGCTTCTGCCGCTCCTCTGAGTCTCAGACTCTTCTCTAGTTGTAGGATTTTCACTCAGCCAGCCGTCCTGTGGGTGCAAGTGGTATCCGTGTGTTCTTTTCGAGGTTTTTCTGAAATAGTTGTTCACAGCTGCATTTACGGTGTCCACCCTATGCCGCCATCTTGTTTCTCGAAAGTCTCCCTTATTTTAAGGGGCAGGCTAACTTATTAATTTACCCACTTACCCACCTCTGTACTGGACAGCGTGCTATATGCACAGGATAGAAAAATCTAATTGGCATAGATCTGGCTCTTAAGACACTGACAGCAAAAAGGGGAAGAAAGAGTTAAAGAAGGAATTGCTGTTACTCTGAAAGGTGGACTTTCTGCAAGCTCCTTTGGAAATTTGCAGAGAGGGTAAAAGAGATTAAATGCTCCACACAGAGTAATGCTATTACTTACCATGAAAGTTTTCTGGGAAATACATAGAATAATATATTAGTACGATTTCTGTTACATATTTAGCAATTTACTATGCCATGGTCTGAATTCCAACTAGGAATGCTCATTTTCCCCCCTGAAGCTCCCCAGTGGAGATCACTTTCCTGTGCAAGTTAGATTTCCACCTCAGCACCTGAGTGCACATGTTCCTTTACATATATTCCTAGAGTTTGTGCCTATTAAATGTTGACCCCAAAGGATTCCATTGCTAAAGTCAGTTATAGAATAGAGAATGAAATCAAGAATGAGTATGAGTATACTGTAAAAACAGTAATAAAGAGCACCACAGATGATTAGAAATAAAACACAGTCCCCTCTTTAAGTGGTATATATGGAAGAGAATTGTTATGTAGGTTCCTGTAAACACATCAACAAATAGAAGGTAATAATTGTCAAATCATGATTCCTAGGTTATCACAGATGCCAACAAAAGCAAAACAAAACAGACAAGCACAACATTAAATTAATAGTAATTATTTTTCTATTATCAATAATAATAATAATAATAATAATAATAGTAATAACCACTATCATGAATACAAAGCTCACTAGTGACTAAAATGCCTACATGATTACTCATCATAAAAACCAATGTGACAAGTTCTATTTGACTTAACATTAAATATGAGAAATGGAGATACAGAGAGGTCCTATTGCCTAACCCTACACAGTCCACATGGAAAGACTGCAGCATTTTTATGCCGGTGTCCCTGGTTCCAAAACCTCAACTTGATTCTGTTATAAGCTGAAACATTAAAAGACTGAGCAAACTGTCAGAGATCAAATGGATAACCAATTGGTGGAAGTTGAACTTACAGAAATACAAAAATAAAGTGACTTCAAAGTTATAGTGTTGAGCAGGAAAAGACCATTTGGTAAATGTTTCTGCTCAAAGAATGGTAGATGTTTCCATTCAAAGAATGATGAAGGTTTACAACCTTTAGGATCCAAACTGCATTTCGTTAACACAGTCAGATCTAAAACTACTGGAAATAATAAGGGAAAATACATAAATGCAATAGTAATGAGTTAATAAAAGATGCTCTATTATAAATGTGCGCACATACATTCAAATTGTGTATGCTTCAACAAGGTTTTTGGTGTGTTGTTTTTGGTGTGTGTGTGTGTGTGTGTTCCCCCCCCCCCCCGCCCACCCAGGAAAAGGATATTTCAGCAAAGAAGACAAGGTTGGGTCCAGAAAAAGAAGGCCCAGATAGATCCCCCTCTCCATGTTCAGGCTGCTGAACACAACTACACTCCCTAAAAGTAACAGAAGCAGCAACCCAAAGAGGGCTGTGAGAGGCAGTAAAAAGAATGTAAACAGATTTCGGACCCAGGACTGAGGAGACAGTACAATGGCAGGCCTTTTACACCCCACCAACAGGAAAAGGAGACCCAGACTGGAAGTGTGTTCAGCCGTCACAGAAGGCAGCTTATTGCTCCTGGATTAAATGAGAGTTCCTATGACAACCTCAGGACAGCCTGACACTATTGACAACAAGATCAACAGGGAACTCACACCAAGTGGTCACAGGGCCTGAGACTCCTGGCTCCTGGCCTGAGCCGCTGGGTGGGCAGACGCAGCCACAGCAAGCAGCCTGAGAAAATTCCTGCCCAGCAGGATAACAGAAAAGGCAGCATGAATATCAAAGTCATGAACTATTATAATATGATATCTGTTCAAGGTGCAGTTAAAACATATTTTAACAAATTAATTATCCATCCTCCCAAGTTCTACACAAATTCATTCATTTTAATCTAATCACATGTGTCATATTTGGGAAATCACAATATTTAAATTTTTTTATTATTTAACATTTGCAAATTATAACAATAAAAAATTCTAATATCATGAGATAGATGATCAAACTAGATAGATATATGCTTCTTTATACTGAAGAGAAGAAACAAAGCCCATATATGTGAAGAAAACCAATATATTTTATTTGAGGATTCAAGTACTCGGGGCCTGGTGCACAAAAATGTGTGCACTCGGGAGGTCCCTCAGCCTGGCCTGTGCCCTCTCGCAGTCTGGGACCCCTCTGAGGATGTCCAACTGCTGGCATGCCTGGCCAGCCTGGGTGAGGAGTTGATGGCTGTTTGCAGGCTGTCCAAGACCCCCAGTTTGGACCCTCACCCCATTGGGGTGTGGCCAGCCTGGGTGATGGGCTGAGGGCCATTTTCAGGCTGCTCACAGCCCCTTCAGGTTTTGGGTCCCTTCTGGGGTACCTGGGCAGCCTGGGTGAGGGGCTGAAGGCTGTTTTCAGGCTGACCAAGCCCCTCAGTGTGGATCCTCACCTGATTTGGGTGTGGCCAGCCTGCGTGATGGGCAGAAGGGCGTTTTCAGGCTGCCCACAGTCCCTTCAGGTTTTGAGTCCCTACTGGGGTACCTGGCCAGCCTGGGTGAGGGGCTGAAGGCTGTTTTCAGGCTGACCAAGCCCCTCAGTGTGGATCCTCACCTGATTTGGGTGTGGCCAGCCTGCGTGATGGGCAGAGGGCCGTTTTCAGGCTGCCCACAGTCCCTTCAGGTTTTGGGTCCCTCTTGGGGTACCTGGCCAGCCTGGGTGAGGGGCTGATGGCTGTTTTCAGGCTGGCCAACCCCCCCAGTGGGAACCCTCACCCCACCGGGGTATGGCCAGCTTGGGTGTGGGTCTAAGGGCTGTTTTCAGGCTTTCAGGCTGCCCACAGCTCCCATTGACCCAACATCCCAGCAAGGCTGGCTGGAAGCAGGTTTCTGGGGTTATTTATCTTCTATAATTGATACACTGTTCCTTTAAGCTGAGGCCTAGGCAGGTAATGAAGCCTCCTGTCTGCTTCAGTTCCGTGGCTTCTATAATTGAAAGAATGTTGCCTAGGCAGGCAGTTTCCTCCATCGCTGGTGCAATGGAAGGCTGCTGCTTGCTTCAGCTCTGAGGCTTCTATAATTGAAACAATGTTGCAAATATGTTGCCTGAGCCTGGAGAAACTCAGCCAGCCAGCAGATAATTTACTCCTGGTGCAACGGAAGCCTGCTGTTTACTCCAGCTCTGTGACTGCCAGCCTCCATCTTGGCTGGGTTAATTTGCATATAGCCACTCTGATTGGCTGGTTGTTGTGGCTTAGGCATCCAGTAGAAACAGTCAATTTCAATATTACTCTTTTATTAGATTAGATAACATGTAGATAAATTATCAGCTAAAGAAGGATTTTATGTATTGAAAATTATCAAGGGCAACTTGAGAAGATGACTTTTAATATGATACTGTCTTTGTAATAACTGAAACAGTGAATTATTAAGACCTAATGAAAACTTATTTTAAGTTCATTATTTCAACTTATTTCATGTGACTCAATTGTATAGTCACTACCACAATGAAAAGCAATCCAACTGCCTTGTTTATCTTAGTTCTCTAAGGTAAATTTTTATATCATTATATTCATTGAATAATTATATGACTTAATTTGTAATTAGATTTCTAAGTCTCCAAAACCAAGCAGATGTTGTTCTATGTGACTATATATTCTGTATATTTTCCTGGTTTTTAGATATCTCATTGGGCTGAATATATTTGCAACTATTCCTTTATCTAATATTTAAATTTAAAGGACTAATATCTACCATATTTCTAAGTATTCTCCCTGTGTTACATTTATTATTTGTTATTTTATATTTCCTACCCTCTCCTTCTGGCTTCTTTAGTTTTAACTGAGCATTTTATATAATTTTTCTGCTTTTCTTAACATATCAATTATACTTTAAAAAATCAGTTTAACCACTAACTTAAATGAGAGATAGGTACATAAAGAATATTATATAATTCATCAAAATTATTTCCATTAATCAATTATTTCCTTTTGGTGTCACAGGATTGAATGAAAAAAAAAAAAAACACAAGGCCTCTATATTTCCTTTGAGAGAAATGGTAATTACCTTGAGCTTTCTGTATGCTGACTATGAAGAATGTTGTGGTTGTATAATTATATGTTTTATTATTTTAACTGAACCTTATACATGTTCAAATATGACTACAAATGCAAATATTTAAAGTTTATTTTCAGTAATGGAATATGAGTAGTGCAACATATTTAGTTAAAATACATAGTCTGTCTTTTACTTTAAATTTCCTAATTCTTCCAGTCATTTAAACTCAGCCAGTTTCATGAAAAATAGATATGTAGGTACATGACTCACCCAGTTTCATAAATAAATGAGCAATCACAGATGATTACAGACTTATCTACTTAAGCATTCTTAAAATTGGAAGAGATAAAATTTGACAGAGACATCACAGCAGGGCTGATGTTCACTATAGGGTAAAGGAAACTTTCAAATATAGTTTAAATAAAAGACAGTAGAATGAACAAATTTCTTACTTTCAATCTACCTGTTAGCCTTGTGACGAAAAAGTCATGTTTCTTTATTAAATCCCTTCATTGATGAAAATTTTACCTTTATCAAAAGGGAGAAGTACCACTTCATACTATTGTTGAAACAACTAATTAGAAGATGTATAGAAAGGGCCTCGTGTAGCTATAATAAATGAGGGCTGGTAACAGAGTGAAAACATATGTAATCCTAAACAGCTTACCATAGCCTCCACCTCAGAGGGTCTTGACTAAAGTATATGAATAGAGGCCAGTATCAGAAAATGGCAAAATCTGAAATACTATGAGTCTGGGCACAAAAATACCCCTATGAGGTGAAGGTTGGGGGATAAAACAATGAAGCAACATCAGAAGCAACACCACCAACAACAATCATAGTTTTTAGATGGAAGCTATAGTTTTTGTATACACACAGATATACTAGTGTGTGCAAATGAAGAGATAAGATGGGTCGATGTATTTTTCCTTATGTTGTAAATACAGTGAATTTTAGTTTAAAAACAATATTTTAAAAAGTATTCACTATGCATTTATTATTTATATATTCATATAATCACTATACAATGTTGCTATAAGTTTTCTTGTTTTGGATTATATCTTTTTTTAGAACACAGAACAGAGATTTATGCCGTAATGAAAATTTCAAAATAAAAAAAAAGGTCTTTAAGTCATCTTTAGGTCTCTTCTTCCCACATGCCCTCCTACCCCTGCCAATGTCCGTGTCATCTTTCTTACCAAACAACTTTATCTGAAAAAGATGTCAAACTGTGTGTCATGCTTTTAATCTTGGATTTTCAAAAAGCACTTAACTTCCAGTCGTTTCAATCACAACCAGGACTTATCAGTGAAAATACTCTCTACTATCATGGCCAAACAAATGCCAAAATCTCAAAAATCTTACAAAACAAAAATATCACAAAAACAAAATTTCAAAAGGAAACCATTTTCAAAGGGCACCCTAACCAATGAGCATGACCAAGGTATAATTAAAAGGGTTAAAAACACAGAGAAATAATTTTATCATGGAAAGAAGGGGCACAGAGCATAAATTATTTTGTAAAAGGATAGACAATTATTTCTAGTTGACAGATGACATGGCAAGGACTTTAAGCCATTTGTAAGAAATAGCTCAGAATTTTACAATTTGTTAGCATGTGGCACAAGAAGATGCTTTGTGGTAAAATGGATACATGTATGCATCATTGTTCAAGAAAGGAGGCAGTACCTTAAGCATAAATCTTTATAATATTCGGGAAATTATTTTAACTTCCTACAACCTGTATAGTTACAAACTAATAAACCTGAGCTCTCTTTCACTACTTCTGAGTTAATTTCAAGATCCCTCTTTCCCCCCTACTATGTGTGAATCAATGAAAAACTTTGGTTCGCCTGGTCATACTCAGTCTCACTATTTGAAGATTGAACATCCCAATGTTTTAATATATCTCTAAATGTCTACTAATCAACCCCAGGTAAGCGGAATAAACCAGGATTTTCACCTCATAATGTTCTCACAAATGGCCCAGATCTGCCACATGGCCAAATGATTCAATAATTAATATAAAGTTTTCCTGATTTGGGAAAATTATTTGTGTGAACCTCAGTGTGTTGGTAGCTAGGGCATTCAAATGTGATCTAATCTATAAAAACGAATGTTCACAGGACTTTGAATGTGGATGGGAGATGGTCAGGTCAGCATGGTTAGTGATTGCTCACGATGTCATCTGCAGAGGTGAATTCATTGCTAGTGTTTATAGAAGGAATTTAACTCTTCTTGAGCCTTGACTTTCAGGCAATGTCTTGTACTAAAGCTGGCTGTCTTTTCTTCCTTCCCTTTTTTTGTCTCTGTCTTCCTCCCTTCCACCCTTCCTCCCTCCCTCTCTCCCTCCCTTCCTCTTTCCTGCTGTTAAGCTCAGTTCTGCTTCTAATTGATTTTGTAAGCTCACTGATAAGTGTCCAAAATTTATTTTTCTGTTTAATTAGTGAGAGTGTTATCGGTGGGGAGGCTCTCCGCATTCCTACCAGATGCTGCTGGAAGTGGGCTCCTTGCAATGTCATAAGAAAAGGAATGTTTGAGACTTACATGGGAGAATGAGTGGTATTTAATTTTGTGATATTAAAACCCTGAGTTTCCAAGGTCTCATTTCCCTCCGTCCCGCCAAGGAAAAGGTCCAGCTGTGTCTTCAGCAGAGCTGGGAAGAAAGCCGTTGCCCAGAATTTCCGCTCCATATCTGCACAGTCCAGTCCAGCATCTGGCTAGGTTAGCTTGTGTTCCCAGCTCTGGTCTGTGTGTGTGGGTTCACAAGGCCATGGCCGTGGGCCATGCAGCTTCCAGGACCACATGGCTATGGAGGGAACACAGGCTAGTGCAAGGAAGCAGGAGCAAAGCGAGAGGAACAAGATGGAGAAAATGTCTTTGTCTGGGGATTTTAACCCTTTAAATACATTGTGCATTTGCCGTGACCCTAGCCAATCCATAGTTTCCCAGGCTTGATTTACAGGCAAGTATCCTGGGTCTCCCCGACTTCACTACACATGTGTCCATCTTCCCCTTTCCCCAGGGATCTACAGAGAATGAACTGGAGGTTCCCTGGAGAGTGGAAATCTCAGCTTCTTGGTGAAGCTGCCCAGATGGTCATGCTGATAATGTCTGGCCTCCTTTGCGCTCCTTTCCTATTATTAATATTAACTAGCCAGTTATAACAGCAACAAGAGTAACTCTTATTTTTAAGAAAGAGTCATGGCTGGTATATAAACTGACTAATTTGAGAACTCATTAAGTGAATTGTATAAACTGTATCAATATATTGTACTATATTATATAAAAGCCCCATTAAATATTAAAGTGGAAGTAAAATATTAAATGGAATTATAGTAGAATCTATAAATATTACAATATCCAGAGATTATAAGTTGCTCTGTGAAATACAGTAAAATATTTCTTACCAAAAAAAAAATAAATTATTTCTAGCAAAATCATTAATTTGGCTACTAAAAAGTATACTTGGTTAAAACAAAATGGACTTTTAGGAGGAAAACAATAATCACACAAGAAATATCACATTTCTATTAGTAATAAAAACATCAAACTATTCAATATTTAACTTCTGAAAGCTTACCTAGTGTTCAATTATGCATTGATGTAACATAAAATATTTTTAAATATAAAACAAGAATTCCAAGTCTTGATTTTTTAAATACTTTTTGACATGAATGCAATGTTGTACACCTAGATGCCCAATTTAGGAATTTCATGAAAATGAGAATTGTTTTTTATGGTAAATTAGGGAAATAATTATTTTTGCAAACTTATTTGTATGCTGAAGGCATTTCAAAGTGTGTTTTCACTTTTGACACAGCTGATGACAGTGCATTGGTAGATTAAAATAAAAAATACAGAACAAAGAATTGTCTTTGAAAATGTCTGTGTGTACATGTTTTTGATTTATGCTCCTTTCAACATATTTTTCTGCTGTGACTAAATATTCCACTAGTGGAGGACACTCGTGAGACAGACCTCAAAACAGAGGTACAAGGATTATCTAGCATTAAATAGAAGAAACAAATTGGTTTCCTATTGTGTGAAAGGCAGGTTCCTAGGTGCACTGGCAAAATCAAACCAATGCCGCATTGCCACTTAATTACTAAGGGAGTGTGCAGCAGAGGCAGGGAGAAGAGGCCTGCATTCCAACATGTGGCCATAATTCAATGACAAATGTCATGGCCTTGTCTTCGTGGGTTGCAGTAAAGTTGGTTACTTCATTGGCATTGTTTTAGTCAATAGTTCTTAACATTTGCTGACCTGAATGTTATCATGTTAAATCAATGCTATCGATGATTTTTACCTTTCACAGTGTCCAGTAATGTTTGCCGACGAGAATTGTCAACAAAGCAGCTTTCACTTCGGTAAAGGTCCTTTGCCCGGTAAAGTCTTGGATTTGGAGTAGCCATATCAGAGTTCTATTCCTCCCAATACTAAAACGTGCAAATATTTTGAGTAAACCCCCTCATTTCTCAGATTGAGCAAGTGAATAGAGTTTTATCTCATTCAAATTTGGCAATATTAATCGCTTTCCATAAATAAAGGTTTTGAAACACTGAAAAAGTGAGCACATTAGATAGATATTATGTGCCACTGAATGTTTGTAATGCTTTACAAACAGCTGAAGAATAGTTTGACAACTTTCATTCAGAATTACAAGAATGAAAGGAGATATAGTTTATAATAAACTAGGGGCCCAGTGCACGAAATTCCGGCACAGGGGGAGGATGGGGGTCCCTCAGCCCAGCCTGCCCCCTCTCACAGTCTGGAAACCCTCAGTGGATGTCCTATGATGGCCCCAGTCTGCCAGGCACCTTTTGTGTGTGTGTGTGTGTGTGTGTGTGTGTGTGTGTGTGTGTCGCCACTGGAGACCTGCCCCCAGCCGCATCTGAGGCTCGGAGCAGTCCTCCTGTGTGTATCTACCTGCTGGGGGCCTGCCCCCAGGCACACCATGGAGGCTTGCAGCAGGCACCCCCTCTATGTTGATCTCTCAGACTCTTGCCCTCCCTTGCATGTTGTTCTCTTTTTTGAGCGGTGGCCAGGGCTGGGTGCTGCCTGTCTCCCAAGCTTTCCTACTGCCCATCTTCCTCCAGCCACCAGAAAGCAGGGAAAACCCTGCCTCGTGGTCAGGCCAGCCTTTTCCTGCTCCCTGATCCCCAGAAGGGACCTGGGGAGCCGCCCAGCAGGCCCCCAGCCCCCAAGAGCTTGCTTTCCCGCTCCCCAGTGGCCCCCAAAGGGCCTGGGGAGCTGCCAAGCAGGCCGCTGACTCTTTCCCACTCACCCATCCCCTGCTGCCTTCCTTTCCTACTCCCCGGTGCCGCCAAGGGGTCTGGGGAGCCGCCAAGCAGGACCCTGGCCCCTGCAGCCTTGCTTTCCCACTCCCCAGTGCCCTGCAAGGGGCCTGGGAAGCCCACCAAGCAGGCTTCTGACCCCCCGCTGCCTCTTTCCTTCTCCCTGATGCCCCTCAAAGGGCCTAGGCAGCCAGCAAGCAGGCCCCTAACCTCCACTGCCTCTTTCCCGCTCCCCAGTGCCCCGCAAAGGGCCTGGGCAGCCGCCAATCAGGCAGCCGACCCCCTGCCACTTCTTACCCGCTCCCCAGTGTCCCTTAAAGGGCCTGAGGAGCCGCCAAGCAGGCCACCAACCCTGTCGCCTCTTTCCCACTCACGGGTCCTGGGTCCTGCGCTATTCTGCCCTGCAGCTGCTCTGTGCACTCGGGAGGTCCCTCAGCCAGGCCTGTGCCCTCTCGCAATCTGGGACCCCTTGGAGGATGTCCACCTGCTGGCGTGCCTGACCAGTCTTGGTGACGGGCTTTAACGCTGCCCACAGCTCCCATTGACCCAATGTCCCAGCAAGGCTGGCTGGAAGCAGGTTTCTGGGCTTTATTTATCTTCTATAATTGATGCTGTTCCTTTCAGGCAAGGCCTAATAAGAAGCCTTGTTTCTGAAGCTTCAGCTCGTGGCTTCTATAATGAAACAATGTTGTTACTCTTAGAGTGAGGCCAGGCCTGCTGTTTCCTTCAGCTCCCGAGGATTCTATGATTTATACATTGTTGCAAACATGTTTTGCTTTGAGGCAGGATACCCCGAGCTGGCACGCAGTTTCACTTTCACTCCCGCTGCAATGGAAGCTGTCATTTACTCCGTGAGTGGTGGCCGCCATGTTGGCTGGGTTAATTTGCATACAGTTGCTCTGATTGGCTGGTGGGCATCCCAAAGGGACAGTTAATTTCAATATTACACTTTTATTAGTTAATATTGAGAACCTGTTCATTTAAGTTAATAAAAGTTCATGAATTTTAAATCCAAGGAGAGGAATCAGCAATGCTTATCTGTAAAAAATCAATATGGACCAATTTTGATGCCTACACATATCATGTCTTAACATCACCAATAGGATATACTATTAAGAGAGAAGGGATAACTTCATAAACTATGACAAGAGAAGGGTGACCCCCCCCCCCACTTGTCTTTCAGATCACTGGTTCTGATGTCAGTGGTATACGCGTGAACTCTGATTCTGAAAATTACTAAGTATGCAATTTTGGGAAAAAAAACTTTTCTAAATCTTAGTGCCTCAGTTTCCCCACCTGTAAAACCAGGGTCAAGTGTTTTTAGATGTTTAATATTATGAGAAACAATATATGCAAGACACAGAGGAGCACAGAAAAAGTACTGCTGATAACCAAATGGCTTTGGGGAACACAGAAAAATTGAAAAATTTAACACTTGAACTTATGGACATTTTTCAATTCCCTTCATTTACGCTTCTCTCTATATTCAAATTAAAAAATAATTATATATTGCTATTTTTAAAAAAGACTATAAATACATAGGAGAGCCTTTCAACGACATGTGAAAGAATGAAGAATTTCTTCTGATGAGCACCAATACATACAAGGATGCATTGAATACCATATACATGCATGTATCTATTAAAGAGCAGAGGATAAAAAGAAGCCCGAGTGAACTGGTCTACAGAGAGAGGAGAACTTCCTATGAGAACGCACATTTTTGAATCAGACACTGGACCTGCCTGAGGGCTGGCTGAGGAGAAGGCCTACCGAGGAATGGAGACCTTGCCCATTTGGGACAGGCAAGCCACAGGACTGACTGACCTGGTGTGCATGGCAGGATGGAGTGGAATCTGAAAGTTCCCTAAAGGCATCTATTATTTACTCAGCCTTTCAATGCACCAATCATCACTTCCCCTCAAACACACTCATACATACACAATGTACACATGAAAGTGGCATTAACCTACTCAGTCTCAAATTTCATGCATCCTAGAACTTGAACTTGCAGTGTGGCTGAATCCAAATTGGAAAGCAAGGTCTCATCATCTCAAACTCTGATAAAACTAAGAGATAATCCTTGAATCAGAGATGCACCAGTGCCTGGTGGATTGGAAGCTGAATAACTAAATCTTTTAAAGAAGTGGGCCAGTTCCTGACACACTCAGAACTGGTAGAGTATGAATCATCACCTCCTCACTTTTATCACTAGGTATAGGAACACGAGAAATAAACTCAAGGCACTGGGAAGAAGGAACAAAATAAAGTAACAATATACTACAATATTGCATACAAAAAGTTGTAAATATTTATATAAATACTAGGGACCCAGTGCACAAAAATTTGTGCACTTGGGGGTGGGGAGTTCCCCCAGCCCAGCCTGTGCCCTCTTGCAGTCTGGGACCCCTTGGGGGATATCTACCTGCTGGCGTGCCTGGCCAGCCTGGGTGAGGGGTTGATGGCTGTTTGCAGGCTACCCACAGCTCCCATTGACCCAACGTCCCAGTGAGGCTGGCTAGAATCAGGTTTCTGGGGTTTATTTATCTTCTATAATTGAAACTGTTGCCTTGAGCATAGACCTAAGCATGCAACAAAGCCCCCTGTTTTCTCTAGCTCTGTGGCTGCCAGCCACCATCTTGACGGAGTTACAGCTTCTCTGATTGGCTGGTGGGCATGGCTTGGCTGGTGGGCATGGCTTAGGTGATACGGAGTGAGGGTCAATTTGCATATTACTCTTTTATTAGATTAGACATATAAGTTAATATGCACATGCCATATGCATGTATTATGTATTGTATATGTATATTATACATATAGCATTGTATTCTGGTTATCTTACTACAAATAAAAGTATACAAATAGTGAGACTTAAGAAAATTTGCTAATTTACTGCAATTTATTTCAAAATTTCATGCAATTTTTAGCAAAACAAAAATTTTTATAATAGCATAAAAACAGATAATTTAGAATGAAATTAGCATAGGTTATATAAAACCTTAATGTGAAAAACTACTAAAGATTGCTGAGAGTTATTAGAGAAGATTTGAATAAAGAAAGGTACTATAACCATATTTTGAAGGACTCAGTATTTTGAAAATATCCATTAATTCCATTTTAAGCTATCAATTCAGTGCAATTCCAAACAAAATATCAGGATATCCATGAAATGTCATATGGATATTGCTTAAAAGAATACATGCTATATACAAATTCAATACATGAGCTGTACTTACCAGTTTCCTTATGTAAAAGGCTTAATTAAAAGTTCTTAAAGATTAGCATAGGGCCATTATATTTTGAAATATTTCTTTAAATGATTTTGATTCATAAACATTGGTCAGGAGGTAAAATGAGAATACATAGAGAGAGACCATTCACTTAAGCATCTGGCCATCTAATTCTAGTCTAGTTGTAGGTCTTTTAATTCCACTGTAATAATGCAAACTGGAATTTACATGAACTGTCATGACACAAGATTTTTCTGTGTCTGGACAAAATAATGAAAAGATCCTCTCTACCTGAGAAATGTGAGAATGGCTCACTGTCAGAGATGTGAAATCTTCTACAGAGCTTCTTTTTTTCTTATTAAATTCTGCTCTATCAGGAAAAATATTATCAACCCTACTTAGGATATGCATTTCTACTAACAACTCCCATGCTGGAAACATTTTCTAGCTTTTAAAAATTGTGATTTTCGTTGAATGAGGGACCCAATGGCATGGTTTCTATAATAGAACTGCTCTTTACAATGTAATTTCATAATTTTTTATTCTTTTATTGAGAAATGATGGACTAAGAAAACACTGCTGACATTACTGTGTATACATTATACCTCTGAAATAAGACTATTTAGAATTTGATTTGTTCCTTACTTTTATCTTGTATAAATAATGCATAAGAAAGTGAACAAATATCCCAAAATACATTTGAAAGAACCATGCAACAGCAGGAGTTTTGGAATTAAATATATTCATACAAAATGGGCAATTGCATAACCTTGCTCAAAGAAAAATAGCATTTCTAAAGTGTCTTTTACATGCTAGATACTGTAAAAGTAGATTTTACACCTATAAAGACAATTTTATTTTAATTAATAAGACCATATATTATTTTGATGTAATAATACATTACAGTGGAATGTGTTAATGAGACTAACAAACTGTTTTTCTATGGAAATATAATTATTTCCTCAGTTTTTAACTTGTAAATAACAGATATCATTCAGGAACTTTCTGTGAAGTCATATGTAAATTTTAAATAAATATTTTTAAATTACCATAAAACAAAACACATACCTTTTTGGTATTTATACTAAATAATAGACCAACTAAAGGCAGTTTATTTAGAATTATATGTTTGATATTTTTTAAAAGTATCTTCATTACATATTTTCTTTTTAAAAAATATATTTTATTGATTTTTTTACAAAAAGAAAGGGAGAAGGAGAGTCAGAAACATCAATGAGAGAGAAACATCGATCAGCTGCCTCCTGCACGCCCCCCACTGGGGATGTGCCTGCAGCCAAGGTACATGCCCTTGACCGGAATCTAACCTGGAACCCTTGAATCAGCAGGCCAATGCTCTATCCACTGAGCCAAACAGATCAGGCCTACATATTTTCTTAGAGAGTTACATACAAGGTCCGTGTTTTATTTTTTTAAATTTTTTAATTAAGTTATTACATATGTGTCCTTATCCCCACTCATGCCCTTACTCCCCTGTTGTCCGTGTCCATTGGTTAGGCCTATATGCTTGCATATAAGTCCTTTGGTTGTGTTTTAATTTTTGTACTTGACCTCTTACCTATCACACTGAACAGTGACGTCTACTTGACCTATACTAGACCAATCAAGCTATTTCTCCAAGTATTTGCAAATTTGATGATGTCTCTGCTGACTGCTTAAATGGAGGTCCCTCAGGTGGCTTCCTTGAGCCAATTATGGAAATGTGAGGGTCTACCAGTTGGTAGAATTGGTTAAATTGGTTTTCATTATTTCTATTGCTTTAGTGTTTTTTATTTGTTTTTGTTTTTAAGGAGCAGACATTTCAGGACATTGTAACCTACTTTACCTTATCATACATAAAAGTAATCATGAGTAGATGTCAAATCAAATACACTGGTCCTCAACCCCTCACATTCATGTAAATTACTATCACTTGGTGATCTTTAAAATATAGCTGTACCCAGGTAGCCACAGTGCTCAAGTTTAGTCTCTAAAAGAGATGTGCAGATATTAGGAAGTTTTAAAATCTCTTTAGGTGATTTCTATCTAAGTAACAGTGGACTAGCCATTGATAGTAAATGTATACTTCCTTTATGCCACTCAGAACTACGCTGTCCTTTCAGAAAAGGTACAAGAAATCATTTCATGCACACAGGTCACAATGAAAGAATGAAGCTATGGAAACTATTGAAAGAAGCTGTGGAAACTGAGAAAAAATAGATGGCAAAAGGAAAAACAAAACAAAGTAAACAAATGCAAGAGTTGTATCCTAGAACTTAAAAGTAAAAAAAAAAAAAGAAGCATTAATTTTACTGTGAGTTAAGAAAGACAGTTGAGCAACTTTTAATGCTTATGAAATGATTCAATTAAGTCAAAACAATCTGAGTATGCAGCCAATACCTCCCATGGGTACTTGGGAAAGAGGACCCCTGCTCTGAGCTCCATGCTTTGAGAAATCCACATATTGCAAACACACATACACGTAGGGTTCATGATCTCAGAAAGGGGCTGGACTCCAGCATGGAAGAGGTCTCAGGTAGGATTACAATGCCTTCATCCATTGTAACAGAGAAGGCAGAATATATGGGTATATATGCAGATGAGTTAACAGATTTAATACTTAAAAACCCGTGAAGTTATTTTCTGAAAGTTTCCTGTGTTTTTTCAAATGAAATAGTAAACAAATTACTAAATAATAAACAAAATATTGATTTCTTGACAAATGAAAATTTGCTTCAAATGTTCACTTTGTATTATTATTACAGTCACATAGAATAGGAAAGAATGAAAAGTTGCATATACATCTTGATAAATGGAATCAAAGAATATAGGATTAGACTGAGAAAGTTGTATGACTAGGGAACATCTGTCGTCTAACACATCTTTTCATTTGAAAGGTGACACTGAAGATAGAACTCTGGAAGGAAGAGACACTCCAAAGTGTAAATTATAATACGACTTCATTATCATCACTACCATCATCCTGACCTTTAGGATGGCGGAGAGGAAAAGAAGGGGAAAAGGCTTAATCATTGAATGACTGCAAGCAAGGCCCCTTTCAACTGTGACATCTGCTCTGCACTGTTATTTGAGAGAACGCACTTATTTTGTGTTCACACAGTTACACTGTTGAGACCATTTGCGAGAGTAGTTTTCTCACTGTGACAGTGCAGCAATAACATTCAATAAATAATCATTTTGTTTTGTATGCTATGCTAAACCTTAGTACACATTATCTCATTCCATTATCATTTAAAAAGTACATGTTTGGGGCTATTAAAGTGCCCGTTGTACAGAGGGACATCAGAGAGCTAGACTCTTCTTCCAAGGTCACATAGTTGTGGAAACTGAGTTTGGAATAGTTAATTCCTCAAGGCCAAGTGGCGTGGGATTCCACCGCATGCTACCTACCTGAAGCTAATTTACAGAGAGAATTAGAGAACTGAGCTTTATGAAGTAAAAATTCTGAAAAGAACATATGAATCTACAAAATAAGGATGATTGAATGCTGAAGACAAATGCTTCCTACTTAATACTCTTTTGGGACCAGTGCTTGTACATAATGCTACTCTCTACCAGGCGCTTATTCAAATAGCCACCAGCCTAGTCAAAAACGCTTGTGAACAAATAGTGTTAATTATGTTTATTACAATTTACTTACCTGATGAAATCTTCCAATGCCTGAAGGAGAGCTTCATATGAAATTCAATTGGGAACAACAAAAATGAAATTGACTACTTCACTTGCCATATTTCAGTTTAACAAAATAGGCTTTATCAGTACACATTTTCCCAGTAATATTATTTACTATTTACCTTCTTTCAAATGCTTGTTTCATTATAATAGTGTATGAAATAGTCAGATATATGAACTTAATTTAAAGATTAGCAGTGAGATGTCTAATCTAAAAAATTGTAGGTTATAAAATTTCAAAGTGTATTTTTTATTTAAGTATTTTTGTTGCTTCTAAAGCCAATCATTTCTCAAATACAATCTTATTATTCAAAAAAATAATATAAGTAATAATGGATGAATGTGACATTCTTAATCCTTAATATTCATAGGTATATATTAAATATACAATAATTTATACTAAGTCAAATAAATTGTCTTACTCCCTTAACTAGATGACACTAATAGCAAGACATAAGATATTAAAGTGAATGTCCTCAGAGAAAAAACATAGTAGAATAGGTAGTGAAAATATTAGGGAAATTTTAATTTACAGGATACACCTTAAATTTGTCTTCTTATTTATGTATACATAATAATTTTTGTTGGCTAAAAATTTATTATATCTCCTTTTATTATTTTATATAATCAATAGTAAGAGATACAAGGACATATAATAAATAAAGCATAAAATAAGAAATAATAATATAACATTAATAATATGAACAAAGTATTTGTAAATATAATCTTGATGAATATCAAATTAATTTTTAAAACAGAATGCACATATTTTTCAAGAGCATATGTCACTTTTTCCACAACTGGCCATAAGTTGATTTATCAAACAAGCCTCAAAAAACTACAAAGGATTAATATCATTCAATGTATGCTTTCCAAAATTTTTGAAAGAAGAGACGCACCAGTTTTTATAAAGCTGGGGTAAGAGGAATATCAACATTGTGAAAATGAAGGAAGTAATTTATAAATAACCAATAAATCAAAATTAAAAAGTCTCAATGAAATTAGAAAATATTTTTAACCTGAATGTTAATGAAAACATGCAATATTAAAACTCACATTTTGCAGCTAAAGAGCTGCTGAGAGGGAAACTTATAGCCTTAACATTAGAAAGTTCTAAAGCAATAACCTAAGGTTTCATTCCAGGAAGCTCAAAAAAGAACAGGAGAGCAACATCCAAGCAATTAATCCAAATAATAAAGAACAGAAACCAATAACAATAAACTCATGAAACAGATAACTAAAATCTCATCAAGAATCGTTTTTGTAAACATGAATTACCTTCATAAACCCAAATATTACTGTTCAAATATAAAATAGAAAGAAAACCAAGGACACTCAACTAGCTCAGCCAAAAAAGCATGAGACTCTTAAAATAGGAATATCAATCTCCAAAATACAGCATCACTACAGATACTAAAAAAGTATTATAGTCAATTTTGATTAACAACTTTAAAAATAAAAATGAAATAAATGCCTTGAAAACCATAATTTGACACAAGAATAAAATTTTAAATAATTTTAAATAATTTAGTATATTGATAATTAAATTAAATTGATTAAAGCACTCCTAAAGTGAAAACTTCAAATCTGAACAACTCCTTTAGTGAATTCTTCTTAATATTTTAAAAGCAAAAACATCTCTAATATACATGTAGTTGAAGAAGATAGAAAAAGAGAGAAACACTTTCCAATTCATTTCATGAAAAATTTTAACCTTAATATTAAATCCTGACAAAGACATTACAAGAGTAACAATCCAGATAAATCCTCGCTGTAAATGTACACATTAACATCTTGACCAAGACCTAGCAACTCAAATCCAGCAAAGTAGAAAATCAAAATCCATAATGAGAAATTAGAGTGTATGGCAGGAATGAAAATATGTTTTAATATCAGAAAAGCACCACATATAATCCACCACATAACCAGGAAAAATATAAAAATATATTTCCTATTACCTTAATAGAAGTAGTGTTGATAGTAGTCATCGCAAGGATCTCATTTAATAAACAGAAATCTAAAAAGGAAAGTAAAACACAAGGTCAGTGATCATACATAATGAAGGATTATTGAAATATTTTTTCTTTAGGGAAAAAATGATGCACACTATTACTATTACTATTTAACATTTTATTAGCTATCCTGTCCAATGAAATAATGTAAGAAAAAAATAAGTAGAAGGATAAACAGAGAAAAGAAATATGTTTTTTTTAATTGTTTTATTGCTTAAAGTATTATAAAGAATATTAGATAAGTCTCCATTTTTTCCCTTGACCTTCCCCCCGCCACCCCTACCCCTTAGTGTCTTGGGTCCATTGATTATGCTTATATGCATGCATACAAGTCCTTCAGTTGATCTCTTAACCCCCCTCCAATCCTCCCCAGCCTTCCCACCGTAGTTTAACAGTCTTTTCGATGCAGCTCTGCCTCTGTATCTATTTTTGTTCATCAGTTTATAATGGTCTTTATTATCCATAAATGAGAAAGATCATGTGGTATTTTTCTTTCATTGACTGGCTTATTTCACTTAGCATGATGCTCTCCAGTTCCATGCATGCTGTTGCAAATGATAAGAATTCCTTCTTTTTTACAGCAGCATAGTATTCCATTGTGAAGATGTACCACAGTTTTCTAACCCATTCATCTGCTGATGCGCACTTAGGCTATTTCCAAATCTTAGCTATTGTAAATTGTACTGCTATGAACATAGGAATGTGTATATCCTTTCAAATGGTGTTTCTGGTTTCTTGGGATTGGGAGTTCCATTTTTAACTTTTTGAGGAAACTCCATACTGTCTTGCATGGTGGCTGCACCA
>PVJC01033085.1:0-19562 GCA_004026665.1 Murina feae | reverse complement strand
GCTGCCTCTTTCCCACTCCCCGGCCCGCCACCTTGCTTTCCCACTTCCTGGTGCCCTGCAAGGGGCCTGGGAAGCCCACCAAGCAGGCCACTGACCCCCTGCTGCCTCTTTCTCGCTCCCCGATCCCCCTCCAAGGGCCTGGACAGCTGCCAAGCAGGCCGCCGACCCCCTGCCACCTCTTACCCGCTCCCCGATGCTCCACAAAGGGCCTGGGAAGCCCACCAAGCAGGCCGCCAACCCCCTGCCACCTCTTACCCGCTCCCCGGCCCGCCACCTTGCTTTCCCACTTCCTGGTGCCCTGGTGCCCTGGTGCCACTTCCAACTGCCAGCATAGGCAGGCAGTTGCAACAGAACTCTTTGGTTTGCTTTAGTTCCGTGGCTGTTGGCCTCCATCTTGGCTGGGTTAATTTGCATACAGCCGCTCTGATTGGCTGTTGGCCTCCATCTTGGCGGGGTTAATTTGCATACAGCCACTCTGATTGGCTGGTGGTAATGGTCACATTTGCATGTTTCGCTTTTATTATAGAAGATAATAATGAGAATGAGCAGCCTACCCTGCATTCAGTTTGGATGAGTCTCAGAACAATGTTGAGCAAAAGAAGTCAGACACAAAAGAGTGCATACTGTGTTTTCATTTATATAAAGAACAAAAATGTATAGAAGCCACCTATTCTTTTTTTAATTTCTTTTATTGAATGTGTTATGACATATGTATCCTTATCTCCACATTATCTTCCATCCCCCCTACTCATGCCCTCATCCCCCTGTTGTCTTTGTCCATTGGTTAGGCCTATATGCTTGCATATAAGTCTCTCCTCCTTACCCCCACCCTCATCTATTCTATTAGAACTCAAGGAGAGCAGTAACCCTTAGGGTTGAGAATAATGAATGGCAGTTTCATGAGAGGAACTTCTAAGGTGCTGAAAATATTTTTTAATATATATTTTTAAAATATATTTTATTTATTTTTTATAGAGAGGAAGGGAGAGGGATAGAGAGTCAGAAACATCGATCAGCTGCCTCCTGCACACTCCCTACTGGGTATGTGCCTGCAACCAAGGTACATGCCCTTAACCGGAATCAAACCTGGGTCCCTTGAGTCTGCAGGCTGACGCTCTATCCACTGAGCCAAACCTCAAGGCTGAAAATATTGTTCGATCTGAGTAGTGGTTACACAGGTATATCCAGTGGTGAAAATGTTGTTGGCGCCTGACCAGGGTCTGAGTTTTAGGACCAGGGACTGAGTTCTGTGACCAGGGAATGAGGAATAGGGCCTGAGTTCGGGGGAAAATTAAAAGTGGTCAGGTGAAAGGAGGCTTCCCTGAGGCACGTGCAGAGAAATAAGTAGAAATAAGAAAAGCAGAGAGTAAGGCTAAAAGCAAAAGTAAGGTAGGGAGCCGAGGTTTGGTAATAGCTCGGTGTAAAACATGGGACAGTGCTTAATTGAAGCATTTTTTAAATTTCTTAAGATAGAGAATAAGTAAAAAATAGACAAGACATAAGGCAGAAAAGTATAAAAAGAAGGGGATCCCTAAAAACAATGCTTATTGGAGCACTTTTAAATTTCTGAGGTAGAAATGTAGAAGTAGGCAGTAGGAAGCAGTTGGTAGAAATAAGAAATAGAGAAATAGGTAGAAATAAACTGTAGAACTAGAGAAATAAATAAAAATAGAGAGTAGAAAATAAGTTGTAGAAATAGAGAAAATAAGTAGAAATAAGCTGTAGAAATAGAGAAATAAGTAGAATTAAGTGGTAGAAATTAGCAGTAGACATTAGAAAATAAGCGGTAGGAAATAAGGGGTAGGAAATAAGCAGTCAGTAGAAATAAGAAATAAGCGATAAGAAGCAAGTGGTAAGAAATAAGCTGTAGAATTAGAGAAATAAGTAGAAATGTACGCTAGGAAATAGATGGAAATAAGTGGTAGAAAGTAGGTGATAGAGCAGAAAGTAGGCGGTTCAACCTTCTGGCCCTTTAAAACAGTTCCTCATGTTGTAACCCAACCATAAAATTATTTTTGTTGCTACTTCACAACTGTAATGTTGCTACTGTTATGAATCATAATGTAAATATCTGATATGCAGGATGATCTTAGGCAACCCCTGTGAAAGGGTGGTTAGACTGCCAAAGGGGTCGCGACCCACAAGTTGAGAACCGCTGCAGTAGAGAATAAGTGTTAGGAAATTGGAGAAACCAAGATGGCGGCATAGATGAATACCGGAATTGCTGCTGGGCACAACTATTTCAAAACCTCAACGAAAAGGAAATAAGTGGTAGAAAATAAGAGATCTCTTAGGTTTTGTTAAGCTAAAAGTAGGTAAGATAGAAAATAAGATAGAAATTATAGGATAGAAATAGGGTAGAAATAGGAGATAGAAAAATAAGAGATAATTGGGAACTGTAAAAGCAAAAGATGGAAATACTGGTCAGCGGGATGCTTAAAGCCAAGCCAGGACAGTTTAAGGACTGTAAAGCAAAAAATGGAAGTCAAAAGGCTATGGGAGACTGGACACAAGCAGCCTGGACTATATTCAAGATGCAGGAGAGGAAAGCATTGGGTATGAGCATGCCACTCCAGGACTGATATTAATGACTAGAGGCCTGGTACACAAAAATTTCTGCAATTGGGGGGCTGAGGAGGTCCCTCAGCTTGGCTTGTGCCCTCTCAGTCTGGGAACCCTCGGGGAATGTCCACCTGCTGGTTTAGGCCCGCTCCCAGCGGTTTAGACGATCGGACCTAAGCTGGCAGTCAGACATCCCTCTGGTATCCCGGGGGATGTCCACTTGCCAGCAGGGAGCAGGCCTAAGCTGTAGTCAGACATCCTTAGCTCTGCTGAGGAGGCGGGAGAGGCTCCTGCCACCACTGCTGTGCTGGCAGCTGGCAGCCTGGCTTGTGGCTGAGCAGAGCTCCCCCTATAGGAGCACACTGACCACCAGGGAGCAGCTCCTGCATTGAGTGTCTGCCCCCTGGTGATCAATGTGTGTCATAGTGACCAATCATTCCCAGTGGTTCTGCTGTTAGGGTCAATTTGCATGTTACTCTTTTATTATATAGGATAATCCAATACCCCCTAGGCAGGGCAACTTCAAGCAGGGCCAGCTCCGGCCCCCAGCAGGTAGAAGGGACTGCATTCTCAACCCTACTGCAGCCTTTCCAGCCAACTCGGTCCCAAAGCCAAATGTCCAAGCAGCCTGATCCTCAGAATCCAGAGGGAGCAGTGCAGCTGATTTGGGTGCCAGAGCAGGACATGCATCGCCACAGGGAACCCAGAGAGGCACCTTGTCCCTCCATTCAAAAGACTGAGAAGGTAATGAAGGCCACATGCAAGGGACCAAGGTGCCAACATGGGGTCAGCTGAAGAAGCTAACAACTGAGGCCCAGCAAATGGCAGAAAAGCAAGGAGTGGAAGCTACTCAGTCAGCCATGTTTATGGCTATGTTAGCATTAGTTAGCTGCCACTCTTCTGTAAAGTCTTGTGCAGCCAATCTAAGGCCTCTAAGTAAGATATCCTGAAAATGTTAACAACTTTGTCATTTAGTTTTGCATTGGTATTGCTTTGTTATTACCCAGAGTTTTGTTCTCTCGTTAACATTGCTGTGTCTATAATTTTGTTAATAGCCAGAAGTCTGTTTTGATGTTTTGATTATGCTGAATAATTTGTTTAGAGTTTTTTGATAATGTAAATAGACATATTTAAAAACAAAGAAAAGGGGGATATATGGGGTGAGGCTACAGTGTTTTGGACAGGTTTAAGCCTTGGACTAATGAGAGGGCATAGTCCTCTCGTGGCCACATGCAAGACCTAGCTTGAAGGGCAGAGCCTTCCCAGCATAATTACAGCCAACAGCTATAGTTGTAAGCTTGACCTGTGGTCTGAACACGTGCCTGAGTGATAGAGTTTAGGTGCATGTAGCTGAGTAGGACTGAAACCCACGAGAACGTTGTAAACATTTTGATCACGCCCTTACTTTGCCTCGTGGCAGCTGCTATAAAATAAAGACACGGCTTATGGACGTGGTCGCTGTCCCTCTCCATCAGAGGAGCAGCGTCCCACCAAGACCCAGCTTTCATTCTCTTGTCTGTCTTTTCTAAGCCTTTCACCACCCCCACTCAAGGTCACTGAACGAGGCTGAGCTGGCAGGACTATGCCATGGCCGTGCAGGCTCCGCACAGTTTTGGACTGAACACTTATATGCATTTATTATTTTAATAAAAAATTAAAAGTGAAATGATTAGTATAGTAAATGGAATGTTCTATTTGATTATTACTGCTTTAAAAAGAAGAAAAGGAAGCATCTAAATTCTCTTGTAAGTTGTGGGAAACTTTTTTTCTCTATTCTTTCAGGTGGTTTAATAATTAAATCTACATGGGGCAGATTAACAAGAGAAAATACATAACCAAGTTTATTACCTACATATATAGGGGAACCCCACATGCATGAGTCAGACACACACACATACACATATATGAGATTCAGAGACAGAAAGGATATATATGTCATTCTAACTAAAGATGAGAAAAAGAGATTTGGGACTTCAGAAGGGAGGTAGATTATTTGAAGGACAGTAAGATCAGATGTTCAATAATTAGAAGTTTGCCTTGCCCTATAGATAGGTCATAAAAAGTTATTTCTGGCCCTAACCGGTTTGGCTCAGTGGGTAGAGCATTGGCCTTCGGACTCAAGGGTCCCAGGTTCGATTCCTTCAAGGGCATGTGCCTTGATTTCGGGCACATCCCCAGTAAGGGGTGTGTAGGAGGCAGCTGATCGATGTTTCTCTCTCATCGAGGTTTCTAACTCTATCCCTCTCCCTTCCTCTCTGTAAAAAAATCAATAAAATATTTTTTAAAGTTATTTCTGGTAATAACTCTTATGGATAAAGCCCCTAATTTAAATTCTTTAAGGAAGAGAGGTAAAAGTTTCTCATGAGCCTGCAGGGTCTCAGTTTATCTTTACCTCAAAATAATCCACAAGAGGTGCATCTTGGGGTGACTCATCCTCAACCCCTACAAAGTTTATCTTTGTGTAGAGAAAACCATGATTGTTGGGGTATGAGAATCTTTCCAGGTATGGACAAATAAAGGGCCATCTACTAAAGCTGACAAGCTCAGGGGAGGCCTTCATAGTGGACTTACAAACTCAGAGACCTAAAGTACATATAGGATGGTCTGAATAGTTGGTTGAGCATTGTTCAAGAGGTCACTGTTTTGATTCCTGGTAGGGGCACAGGTCTGATCCTCAGAAGGGGAAGTGTAGGAGTCAGCCAATGTTTTTTCTCCTCCATTTCTCTCTTTCTAAAATCAATAAAATCGTTTAAAAAAAACATATCAAAACAAAATGTCGTAAGTAAAAGCAGTTCATGTCCTAGGACGATATTTTTCCCTAACAAAGGTCAATCTTCACCTTAACTGAGCCTGTCCCTTTTTTTGCATTTAAGACCTTTGGAATAGCAAAGTAATTTCCTTTCCCCTCCCACTCTCTCTGCCCCTCAAAACACAACCTGTACTAGAGCAGAGACCACAATTCCCCTCATTGTTATTATTGGTAATGTTGACAGTTAACTATCCTATACCCACAGCTGTAAAAAAAGTATTTGTTTACTCATTTTACTTTTTATCCAATCCCAGAAATTTCACAGTTTTGTTTTATCCCACCTCCCTAATCTATCACCAGTGAATTTCATGTAACTCCCTTAAACGTTCTCCTATGATTGTAATGTGTAAAATAAGGCACATAACTGCCATTCTCTGGAGCAAAATCTCAACATGGTCTGAAATTAAAATTTTACTTAAAATCTTACTAAAGGCAGATCATGGCAGGTAGTCATGTCCTGGGCTGTTATTTTCCCTGACAGGTTCATCTTTACCTTAACTGAGCCTTTCTGTTGTCTTTTTGCATCTAAAATAACATACCTTTGGAATGTTAGGTGATACCATTGTAATTAACTAGTTATAAATAACAAGAAAGGAGAAAAGGGAAGGCTAGACATTATAGGCATCCTATATAATAAAGAGGGAATATGCAAATTGACCATCACTCCAGTCCATTTGCACCCACAGCTGAGGCTAAGTTCCCATAATGAACCTTAAGGAGCAATCAGCAGGGACCTGAGACTGTGCACCCACACACCTCCTGCATGGGGCTTGACAGGGGACCTCAGGCTGCTCCCCCTGCCCTGGCACCAGGCCAAAGGAACTCAGGCTGCACCCTCTTCCCTGGTGCCAGGCTGCGGGACCTCAGGCCATGCCCCCTGCCATGGCCCCAGGCCAGGGGACCTGAGGCTGTGCCCCCCACCCAGCGGGACTTGACGGGGGCCCTCAAGGTGTGCCCTCCACCCTGGTGCTGGGCCAGGGCACCTCAGGCCATGCCCCCCACCCCAGCACCAGGCCAGAGGACCTCAGGCTGTGCCCCCTGCCCTGGTGCCAGGCTGGGGGATCACAGGCCACTCCCTCCGTCCAGCAGGGCTTGATGGGGGACCTCAGGCTGTGCACCCCTGCCCTGGCACCCAGGGGACTTGAGGCTGCACCCCCCCCACCTGGCAGGGCTTGACAGGGTGGGACCGGCCAGGTCTGGATCTAGCCCAATGAAGGGGGGCCGTCCAGGTTTGGGTCTCAAGAAATTTTGAGGTGCACGTGGGTGGTTGAAGACTTGACTCTGGGTTCCATGGTGCACCCCAGATTCTAACAGGAGGAAGATTTTCATATACGTTTTACTAATTTTCTTTAATCTCTGACACTTCTATGATAGAGAAAGGGAAAATAGCAATATTAAAATATTTCCTCTAATTAATCCCCTTTTAATGTGCATGAACTTCATGCACTGGGCCACTAGTGTTCCCTGAAAATCACTGGGGGAAGGAACCACATAGGGAAGATAGATGCATGCCCAGTAAAGTTGAGGTGACATAGGGAAGATATTTGCATGTCAGTCACACCTGGGACAGAGATGGGTGTCCAGAATGGTTGTGGCCACTGTAAAATTTGGAATATATAACCCACTAAACAAAGGAGTTCACTCTCTTGTGCATTCAGGACTCTTGGGACTCTTCTTATTCCAGGTGTGCTCTCTTGATTCTCTTGCATTCACCTGCATGGCCCACAGCCATGCGGACCACACACACAATGGACTAATGGACTGTAACTAGCCTGATACTGACTGGAGCTAACTCCAACATGGCGATTCTGGTTGTTTTATTGAGCAAGGTGATTTCTTTCCCAGGGTCTTGTCCAGATGAATTCAAAAAATAAAGCCATGTACAAAAAAATGGTGGGTAGAAAGTACAGAAACTTTATTGTGTTGTATCATGAATCAGCAAGCTAGAAACAAGATGCCTTAATGAGCCAATTACTTAGAAGTCATCTTTATGAACGTGTGGGTGCAGAGCAAATTATCTCTGTCAAATTCTGAACAAACAAAGGAAGGAGTATTCCCTTTTTATATCCTTCTAGGTCTTCGTGTAAGTTATTTTTGCAGACAGCTTGTAACCTTGAGTATATATCATATCTAAAAACACCTATCGTATCTATACAGACAGCTTGTAACCTTGAGTACATATCATACCTAACAAGCACCTGGCATGAGAATATTATCAGTATCAGCATATCAGCTCCTTTAGATGGCTAGCTTGCAAGGCCAGACAGTTAAGTTTATCTTTTCTATTATTCAAGCTAAAAAATAAGTTATTTTTACAAGAATAAGAGACCGTCTGAAAATAACAGAGTTGACTTATGGAACAAGGGAGTAGCAAGAAATAGCAGAGAGCTTCAAAACAGCAATTTCAAACAGCAGTTTTCCCAAAGTAGAGATCATTACTATGCTTCAATTGCAAGCACATACTACCTCTCAAACCTTAATACTAAATTCTAAGACTAAAACTCTGTCCCTCTTGGCACAGAGAAAGGTGCCCTCTAAGTTCTTAAGCCTAAGATTCTGTACCTCCTGGATGGACAGAGGGCCCCCTGAGAAGGGTGACTACTGCCTGCTTTGTCTTGAGGCATTAAATAGGCTGGAGACCCTCCTTCTCTACCATGGGAACTTAGCCCTGTAATCAGCTCCCAGGACCCCCACATCTTCACTTTTCCTCATTTGGTCATCTTACCTGTTTAGGTTGGAGTCACTTTTGATTTATCTTACAGTTTTCTCACAGTTGTGCTGGCAGAGATGCCTTATCTTATAGCTCTCCCAGCTGCTCAGATCAGGGCTACTTTTGGTCTAACTTATGGTCCCTTTGATTGCTCAGGCCAGAGATACCTGTCCTTGGTTTATGGCTGTTTTAATTGCTGAGTCCAGAAATGTTTCCATCTGCCTGTGGCGTTTCTCTATCCTCTGTACAGGTAAGACAATCACCTCGGTGTCTTCAAGTCTCCATCTACTCATTCCTCTCCCATAGACCCTCCTCATTCCCTAAACCTGCCTAATTAAGCTAACCAGCTAACCCCTTCAGTGGAAAGGAAACTCTGGACGCTGGCTCTGATTTTAGCTCTACTGAAACCCCAGCTATACTTCTTCTATGACTGGACTAAGGCAAATGGGACTTGGAAAACCCAGGGGTGTAATTCCATGGAAATAAAGCCTTTTACCATATGGCATCCTTCCATGGGAGTCTCAGAAAATTCCTTTTCTCAGGATATTGTAAGAGACCCACCCCCAGCAGCAACCAGGGGAGACCAGGCAAGCTCCCTCTGGTAACAAGGGTAACTTCCTTTTTTCCTGACCCCTCGAAGCACAATACCAGAGCAGAGACCGCAAATTCCCTCATTGTTATTGTTATCATGTTTATTGTTGACTCTTACCCTATACCCACAAAAGTAAAAGAAGTATTTCCATGGGTTTTACTTTTTATTCAATCCCTAAGATTTCCCCTGCTTTGCTTTCTCCTGCCTCCCTAATCTGTATCCAGTGAATTTCATATAACCTCCTTCCTTCTTCCCCTTTGATTCTGATGTAATAAGTGGTAGCCCTGGCCAGTTTGGCTCAGTGGATAGAGCGTTGACCTGCAGACTAAAGGGTCCCTGGTTCGATTCTGGTCAAAGGCACTGTAGGCAGCTAATCAATGATTCACTCTCATCATTGATGTTTCTATCTCTTTCTCTCCCTCTCTGAAATCAATAAAAAATAAACAAATAATAAAATAAAATAAGTGGTAAAACTGCCATTTTCTGAAGTGTTTCTTAATCTGTTGAGAGTTTTCTTCCCGGCAATTGTTGTAAGTTTGGCTCATATAAAGTCACAAAATTTTTTACAGGTTTGGACATTTCTTACTTTGATGATTTTTAACCAGGCTTGGCCAGTCTTGATGCTGAATTATGAACTGTTTATATGCCCCCAAAATGTATGTGTCGAAATCCTAAAGCTCAAAGCGATGGTGTTAGGAGATGGGGCCTTTGGGAGGTCATGAGAATAGTACCCTCATGAATGGGATTAGTGCCCTTATGAAACAGATGCCAAAGAGCTCTTAGCCTCTCTGCCATGTGAGAAAATGAGAACATGGCTATCTGCAACCCAGAAAAGGGCCCTCATAAAGCCCAACCTTGTTGGCACCCTGATCTTGGACTTCCAGCCTCTGGACTGTGAGAAATAAATTTCTGTTGTGTGTAAGTCGCCTGGTCTATGGTACTTTGTCCTGGCCTGAACAGACCAGGACACACATGTGGGAGTGGAGGTAGAGGCAGGAAGAAGGGAGGTATGTAAACATAGGTTTGGTTGTCTAGGCATGGCCAAGTTGGTGTTATTTGGTGAGTCTGGTAGGTAGAAGGTTAACAGTAGTGTCAACTTGTAGGATGCTTTTGTGGGTTTCCTGGTGCACCCCTCTTTTATAGTTCTTACACAGCATATTCACCTCTAGTTCAGGTAGTTGCTTGTATCAGTTATCCATGAATGTAAATAACACAGAGCTTAGTGGTTTAAGCCAAAAACCATTTATTTGCTCACAATTTGTGGCTGACTATTTGCGTTGGGCTCAGCTGGGCAATGCTATCTTACATCCTGCCATCTGGACTCATTCATGTTTGCAGTCAGTCAACAGGTAAGCTGGGGGATAGTCGTGATGCCTCATTTGTATGTGTGGCACCTGATGCTGATTCTTAGCTGGGCTTCTTGCATGACCTGTCTGCACCCTCCAGGAGGCTTTTGCACCTGATGGCCTGATGACAGAAGTGCTCCAAGGAAGCAAAAGGAGGAGCTGCAAGTTCTCTTAAGGCTTAGCCTCAGAAGTCTCATGATGTCATTTTGTGACAATTATTGGTCAAAAAGGTGAAAAGGCCACTCAGATTCCAAGGGTAGGGCAACGTAGTCTGCCTCTTCACAGAAGGGGTAGCATTAATTGTAAAGGAGAAAGGCAACAGGTGTAATGCACTGGAGGAGAGGGGGCCTCGTTCCAACTATCTACCACTCTTAGTTCCTCAACTCCTGGGCATCTCACCTCTTTCTGCTGAGATATTCTTAGTTCCCAGACAGCCCTATTGTCAAGACAATCTCTTAGTAGAGTTTCACCAGGTGACCTACATACGCTCCATGGGAAATTCCCTTGCCTTGACAATCCCTGAAAGTGCTAGCCTATCTCAGTGCAGCAGCACCTTTCTGGTTTTACCATCAAAGAGTCAGGCATTTTCTTGCCCTCTGGAATCCCTGGGCAGGAGACAGCCCCCAGGATGAAAGTCAGTTTTAACTTTCTTGGGCATGATTTAGGCACTAATAATCTCTCTCTCTCTCTCTCTCTCTCTCCCCTCTCCATAGTGGAGACTTATGGCCTGGCTACCACTTCTAAGAAACTCTTCACTATTCTCCTCACAAAAGTTTTCTCCTCTCTGGCCCCATTTTGTAACTCTGGTCTGGCTGAGGAGCCCAGGAGTTATGCAACAGGTTTCAGGTTCTCTCTAGAAGGGTGTGTGTGTTATTCTGACTTTAGTCTTCTGTTGTTTCTCATATTAGCATCTCCATCAAAACTAGGCAATTAGAGTCATCCCCATCAGAACACCCTGTGTTCACATGTATTATGATGTGTGACAAGGATATTATGAAGCACAGTGAGGACTCTGCCACTAGCTGCCTGGATGTTAGTAATGGGCATCACTGCCCAACCAGATGCTCCCATTAGAAATCTGTAAGTTATTTATTTATTTTTATTTATTTTTTCTGTAAGTTCTTTATATATATTTACTAGAGGCCTGGGAAGAGCTGGCAGACAGCATTAAGTGGAACATTAAAAGGTGAGTAACTATTTGCCAAGTCAAGATGGTGGGGACTCCCTGCCAGAGGGTATGACAATTGTTATGCAAAGTGTTGAGGTCCCAAAAATCCTCAATGTATTGTTTGTGGATTCCGAATATATAGCCTAGAAGACTGACTGTGAAAGACACTGGTTTATTAGGACTTTGGGTGCACCAGTGGTGGCCGAAGGGTGAAGTTTACTGCGCACTGGCTGCCACTGGTTAAGTCTCGCTAAGTCCCATCTGGCCTGTGGACAGGCCCCCACTGTGGGCAGCCAGCCAGCACTATTGTTTTGTCACCACCCAGACTTTCTCAACACAAGGTTTTATAGAGTACAGAAAACAGAAAAACAGGGCATGCGGGGGGCGGTGGGGGGAATCTGTGTATAAGCTGTGTAAGATCAAAACACTACCTGTTTACAATCCAGGCTCACATCTACAAGCAGTTTCTCTTAAGCCAAGTTACTGGCCAGATTCCCAAGACCTCACATTCAGATGGCCTTCACTATTATTCCCACAGGAAAGGAGGGGAAGTTGGAGCGTGGGAAGGGGCCCTCGTTCTAATTTACATACAATGACACATCAAAAGACTGAGTTGTGAAAGGGCATGACACACACATATATAATTTCGGAGAGGAAGAGCGAGGGAGAGAGAGAAACATCAATGATGAGAGAGAATCATTGATTGGCTGCCTCCTGCATGCACCCTACTTGGAGTCAAGCCTGAAACCTGGGCATATGCCCTGACCAGGAATCGAACCATAACATCCTGGTTCCATAGGTCGACACTCAAGCACTGAGCCACACTGGACAGGCATGTATGACATTTTTGAGAGGGGGAAAAAAGTTCACTCTTGTTATCAGTGGAAGTGGGGTACCCTTTTCTGCACTGAGTGCTGGGGGTCGGGTCCTTAAGATATCTTGAGATAAAGAATGTTCTGAGACTCACCTGGAAGGATGAGTGATTTTTATTTGCATGAAATTACATCCCTGAGTTTCCAAAACCCCATTTCCCTTAATCCAGTCGTGGAAGAAGTGCAGCTGGGGCTTCAGCAGAGTCAGAAGCAAAGCCAGTGTCTAGACTTTCTTTCCATGTTGGAATTGGGTCTGGTTTAGCATCAGGCTAGTTGCAGTCCACTAGTAGCATCAGCTAGTTGCAGGTGAATGCGGGGGAGCCAAGAGAGCATGTCCCCTGCAACAAGAATCCCAAGAGTCCCGAAAACACGAGAGAGAGTGCTGGAGACCGGTCATTGTCACTTATAGAGAAATGTGCCTGAAGGCCGGTCAACCTTAATTACTCTGAATGGTTGGAGCTATTCACTCATCATTTAGATGGAGACATTAATAGGTAAAGCAACTCTCCACCTGTTACTGATATGTAAATGCTTGTTGCCTATTTATTGTTGGAATTTCCTGCCTAAAGATATGGTTGTTTTTCCATAGCCTGAATAAAAGCTTTGAGCAGGGCCAGAGCAGTGGGCAGTCATTCCCACTAGAGGTAGACTTCACGCCTGGCCCCCCAAGTTCCAAATGAATTCTTTCTAGTCTCTCTCTCTTCATTTTGTGTGTGGCCTTCTCCAGAACCTGAACCCTGAACGGGAACCCTGAGCCACGCAGGACGTGTAAGGGGCTCCCACAAGAGAGACCTTCTTAGTTTAGGGGATTAAATATCTCAAATCTTTCTGTGCTTGCAGTGGCCATGCCTACTCTGGCCAATGACCTGGTCCCAGGTGTGACTAACAAGAAAGTACCTTTCCCATGTCACCCAGACTTTACCAGCATGCATCTACACTCCCCCTTGTTCAGGCCCTTCCCCCAGTTATCTGAAGGGAATAGACCAGTTGCTCCTTGGGGAGTGTTAAACTTCAGCTTCTTGGCAAAGTTGAACAAATGACATGTCTATACTATTTGGTTTTCCCTTTGCTCCTCTCCTGTTACTAATAACTAGGTTAATTACAATGGTATCACTTTCCCTAGAGGTTAGATGGAGGGCAATCGTATAAAATGAAGCTGGAGAGGTAGGATAAGATCCTTTTGTAAAGGGCCCTAATATGAGCTGTATGACCTTGGGGCAAAATACAACCTTTCTGTTTGTCTCTCTGTATTGAAAATTAAGTTTAATATGTGTACTTTCTATCCCACCACATTGTTGATATTAAATAAGTCGATATATTTGAAAGCCTTTGGAGAAACCATTTGTGGTAGACAGAATAATGTCACTAAAAGATGTCCATGCCCCAGTCCTCGGAAGCTGGAACTATTTACACAGCAAAGCGGGACTTTCAGATTGGATTAAGGTTAAGAACCTTGAGATGAGTTTATCCTGGGTTAATCAAGTGGATCCAATCAAATCCCAATCTTTAAAAGTGGAAATCAGCAGCTCTTTGACCTGTCCACTCAAAATTTCTCTTCGAGTGTACTTTCTCTCGGCTTGCTCAAATAAATTTCCTTTAGTGAGTTTAGGTTTTGGCTCTGAATTCTCTTCTTAGCTAGAACTCAAGTACCAAAGTTGCTGAACCCAGGTTTGGTCTGGGTCAGACATTTGGTGCCATTCCTGCTGCCTACAACAGAAGGACACTGGGCCAAGTCCTGCCCCAACCTCAGACCCCTGCTTGGTCCCTGTCCAAAGTGTGGGAGGAAAGGCCACTGAAAATCAGACTATAGCCTGGCCCCTCCAGGTCAGACCTCAGCCAGTTCAGCAAGGCCACAATCTGGATGCAGTTTGGAGCTTCCAGACCTCCTGGGACTGGCCACCAAAGACTGAAGCTGCCCAGGCCCTGACAGACTTACATCACCAGGACAGAGCCTCACGCAACAATTGTGGTGGTAGGTACTGGCTCTACCAGCAGGCTTCCTCTATGGGTTTCTGCTCCTGACTTGCTGATAGCACCTTGTTCAGCAAGAAGGTAACAATTTAAAAAGTTTAAAGACCAATCACAGGTCACCCAAGGTCAGGGGAGGTTTGGAGACCATCCCAGGGAGGCAGCAGCAGTGACGGATACAATGACAGGGTTCTGGACCTTTATCTACAAAATCTCCAAATGGTTGCTGGGAAAGACAAAGACAGTAAGAGTTCCTGGGCCTGATATGGATTGTGGCAGCCAGTAAGCAGAGGTCTGTTGGCTGGAGAAGGACCCCCAAGTCTCATCACGATAGGGGCATTCCTGAGCTTCGGCCCCTGTGGGACGAGGTTCCAGGCCAGGACTTTGGAAGTAGGTGCAGTCACAGCCAGAATTCTGCCTAGAGCCCAGGTGGAGTTGCCAATGGAGCCTGGGAAGGAAGCAAGCAGAGGTGGGAGCAGTGGCGAAGGCCCGGCTCAGAGTCTCAGAAACAAAACCAGAGATGAAGACGCCCATGCCTGAGTAAGGCTGGGAGGGCACCAGCATGATTAAGTTTGTAATAATTCTTTTAAATTCTCTCTGAAAATATGTGCTTTCACTTTTAAGAATCACAATAGCAACAGTTGCAATGTGAAAAACATTTTTAGACACAAATTTTGGTTCACATGAACACACACTAATGGCAGAGGCATTCTAGTGTTTGATGTGGCCATGGCCTTAAAGAGGAAAGCAAGCACACAGCCCTCTGAAACACCTGTTGGGTCTCATGCTGCTGTGTGTGTGCCTGTGAACCTGCTTTTATGCTTTTTTCATAATAATGCTTTAATTTTTTAATAATGTTTCACTTTATGGAGTTGATTTGCATTGACCATAAGCTACAAATAAAAGAAATAAATATGGGGCGAGGGGATTGGGGGTGGAAAATACTTCCTGGTAGTGGTCAAAGAGAGATGTAATAACAGAAGAGTCAGTGAGATGCTGGTTTTGAAGATGGAGTAAGGGGGCCATGAGCTAAGGAATGTGGGTGGTGTCTAGAAGCTGGAGAAGACAGGAAATGTATTCTTCCCTAGAGCCTCCAGAAAGAAGGAGCACAGCCCTCCTGACACCTTGATTTTATTAGTATTTTTAGATCTTTTTTAAAAAATATATTTTATTGATTTTTTACAGAGAGGAAGAGAGAGGGATAGAGAGTTAGAAACATCGATGAGAGGGAAACATCGATCAGCTGCCTCCTGCACACCTCCTACTGGGGATGTGCTGCAAACCCAGATACATGCCCTTGACCAGAATCGAACCTGGGACCCTTGAGTCCACAGGCCGACGCTCTATCCACTGAGCCAAACCAGTCAGGGCTAGATCTTTATTTTTAACAATATTTTTTATTGAATTTTAGAGAAAGAGGAAGAGAGAGGGAGAGAAAAATAATCTGTGTGAGAAACGTGGATCGGCTGCCTCCTACACACCCACTCCAAGGGATGGAGCCTGCAACCCTGGCCCGTGCCCTGACCAGGAATCAAACATGTAAACTTTCAGTGCACAGGATGATGCCCAATCGACTGAGCCACACTGGCCAGGGCTGATGTTTATTTTCTCTAAATTTGTAAGGTGTGTTTTGTATCCCAGAATGTGAAAATGTGTATTTTGCTGTTGTTGAAGTCAATTAAATCCAGTTGAGTGATGGTGCTCTTCAATTCAATTCTATCCTTGCTATTTTTTGCATCTGTCAATTACTGATAGAAGGGCATTGAAGTCTTTAACTACAACAGTACATTTCTTTATTTCTCCTTGAATTCTGTCAGTATTTGTCTCACATAGCTTCAAGCTCACAAATCTTTTCTCAGCCATGTCCAATCTACTGTCACTGTGTTTTTAATTTGCAGCACTTCCTTTTGATTCTTTCTTTCTTAGGGTTTTCGTCTCCCTGATTACATTACCCACCCATTACATGTCCATGTTGTCTACTTTTTCCATTAGAGCCCTTAGTATATTAATCAGTTATTTGAAATTCCTGGCCTCAAGATTAAAAAATCTCTGCCATATCTGAGTCTGGTTCTGATGCTTGTTTTGTCTCTCAAACTGTGGTTTTTGCCTTTTAGCATGCCCTATAGTTTTTGTTGAAAGCTGGACACGCTACATCAGGTAAAAGGAACTGAGGTTGCCTTTTTGTATGAGGTTTTACATTTATCTGACTATAAATTAGTCTGTGTCTGTTTTCTTTGCTGTGAGGTCAGAAGCTAGAATTTTCTCTAGGGTTTTTGTTTTTGTCTACCTCATTGTCTTTGGGTTTTCCTAGAATAGGAATTTAAGAATAAAGTCTGAGGCTTGCAGGTCTTTAGGCTGTAATCCCCCCTTATTATGCAGGAGCCCTATTGGTGTGGTAGTGAAGTGTGGGAGAAGTGTACTATAATCCTATCATTAGGTCTCAATCTTAAGTGAGCTCGAGTAGGGTATTTCCTTTCTTCCACGTCAAAGGCTAAAAGAGGCTGGAGTTGGTATTTCCCTTCCCCCCTGTGGATTAGGCTTCGGTGAAACTCCAACCAGTTAAGCTCCAGTAACATTGTTTCCCTTGAGGGACAGACACCTTGTTAAGGAAAACTGGGCATCTTTTAAAAAACTCTCCCTCTCCCACTAGAGGACCTTTTCTGCGGTTTTTACAGTGAGAACTGGGCATGGCTCTTGAAGATAAAGTTCAGGAAAGTAGGGACCTCCCTAAACCTGGGCCCCCTAGGAATTTTTAACTCTCAAGCTAGTCTGCAGGAAGCTTCCAGCAAGTGGTTAATTACAGTTTAAAGTGTTCCTACTGAAGTTGGCTGGAGCTTCTGGCTTGCGCTCCCGGGCTTCTTTCTGCTCCCTGTAAGCTGCGATTCAGTTGTTTTCGGGGCAGCCGTTTCTGTTTTGTTAAGCCGTCGAAGAGTTAAAGATGGAGCCAAACGGAAAATCATCCAGGCTTTATTAGGAGCAAACGGACGGGCTCACGGCTCCCCGGGAAGGGAAGGAGAGCATTGAGGTCGCACTTGAACCGAACTGCACTGCTGTTTTTAAGGCCTGGGACAGGTAAGGGAGGAGAGGGGTTGGGCAGGAGGAAGTGGTCTTTGGAATGTATGCAGCTTCCACCCCCCAGGGTGCTGCCGATGCCAGGAGCTATGGATGCCAGGATATTGCCGTTTATGGTTGGGGCGGTCAGGCCGCACTGGGCTGGGGGGTGGGGAGGATGGTTTATGGCTTTTTCCGGCGGGTGAATGCTCGGACATCTTGGACATTCCGGACTCTCTTAATAGGGATAAGGGGCAGCGGTCAAGTCAATAACTGCTTCCTGCTGAGACTGGACGACAGAGGGGGAGGGCTGTTTAAGAGGAACAGTCAGAGGCTGGTACTGGTGCAGCAGCATCTGGTGGATTGTGATTCTGGAAATTTCCTTGAAACGTTCCTGGAGAAACTGCAAAAAACATGGGGCAAGCATGATTATTAAAAGAATAATGATTAATGGCCCTATTATGGGGGCCAGAAGAGAGAACATGGATGACTGCCACCAAGCGGTAGCCTCAGATTGAAACCTGCGTCGATGGAGATTGTTGCTCAGCTTCTGGAGAGACTCCACCTGAGTCTCTACAATACCTGATTCATTGATGTAGTAGCAGCATTCCTCCCTTAAGAAAAGGCAGGTCCCCCTTTTTCAGCTGTGAGAAAGTCTAGGGCACAGCAGTTCTGTAGAGAAACTTGGGCTAAAGAGGTTATTTGTTTCTGTAGAGAAGCCAGGGAGGCAGCTGAGGCATCTGCCACAATTTGAACGTGGTCACTTAGGTTCCCTGCTGAGATTACAGAGTGGGCCAGGGCCCCTGTCCCTAGTCCCAGAGCCACGGTGGATGTGGCAAGAGAGAGACCAGCCACCAGGGGAAGGAGGGTCAGTAGGGAGACAGTGGTTGAGCGAGAAGGGTCTCCTGTAGAGAAGCTCAAAAGGATTCAGGAAGGTGGGGCTCTTTGGCGTAGTCCAGATTCTGGTCAGGGCCATGGGCAGGAGGTCCGGGCAGGAGCTGTGAATTTCTAGAGAGGGAGTTTGGTTAGATGGTCTTTAGGGAGTCCATTAATTCTTTCGATCTTACCGAATGAAGTCAGGATTTCGAGGGACAGGAGACGGAGTTCCTGCATGTGAGAAAGGGCAAGGAGAGAGAAGGATCGGTGGGACAGAAGATCCTGTAGTCTGTGCATAGAGGAGATAGTTAGGCTACAGGGGTGAAGGTCTGCCATAGGGGCTGTTGGAATGGCTTAGAGGTGTCCGGGAGGCCTCCAGCCGCTTGGATTTAAAACTGCCACATTTTTCCTAGAGATAAGGATTTCAGTCAAGGAAGTTGTTCCTTGGGAAGGGTGGAGTGGGGGAAGAAGGCGGGGTCGAGAAGGAGACAAGGTCAAAGCAGTTTTTAAAGCATGGGAAGGGGTTGAAAATTCCGCTGAGGGGGGAGTGTAACTTGCTTTCCTGGCTTTGCTGCCCTTGTGGCTGGCGAGTGGGTGGGACCAGCAAGGCTTAGGGTACTGAGAGAGGAAAGTGCAGGTGGATTTGCCATCAATACCCATGGCCGAGATCATGGAAGGAGAAAGTAGCCCTGGGCTGGACAGAGAAGGCAGCTCCCGTGTTGACTAGGAAGGGGACCCATTTACCTGCTGCCTTTAGCGTTACCCTGGGCTCGGCGAGGGTGATGGGGGTCGTCGTTGAGTCCGGGTTCCTTCAGTCTTCAGCCAGTCCCAGCATGGCCATCGGCGGGTCACGACTGGAGGACCATCCCTTTCCAGTGGCCACTTTGACTGCACGCCTGGCAGGGCTTGGGTGGAGTCCGGGGCTGGGGGCACTGCCTTGCCCCGTGGCCTTCATCACCGCATGTGTCTCCAGATGGTGTTGTCCCTTGTTGCACCGCCACCGTGCACAGCCCTCTCGGGGGCCATGCACGGCCTGCAGGGTCGCCACTGAGGCTTGAGTTTGTGGGCCCACCTTCTGTGGAAGGAGGCTGCCTGTCTGTTCCTTATGGGCATTAAGATCTTAAGGCCTTGTTCCCTAGATCTCGGACCAGGAGTTTGAGGGAAGTTCCTGGAGAGGACAGAGGAAAAGAGAGAGGCTTGTGCACACCTGTGGGCTGTCTGGGGAAACAGTCTGGGATGGGAAGAAGTTGCCTGGCTTGGGTAGGGGAGGAATGGGCGGTGGGCTTCCGGCTGCAGGCTCCGGTGGTGGCGGGAAATGAGCAGGAGGGGCCAGAGCGAGCAGTGCCCCACAGACTGAGGGAGGAGGCTGAGGGGACAGAAGTTCCTCAAACCCCATGCAGACTGAGAGAAGGGACCATGGGGCGGCGGCGGCAGTGGTGGCTGCACGAGGGAGGCCGGGACAGGGGGCCGGAGCGGGCGGGGCCAGGAGGAGAGGCTCCGGGAAGGTGGCTGAGTCGGGGATGGGGTGTGGCCAGCCTGGCCGGACCATATTTTTGCAGAGGGAGGGAGGAAGGCAGAGGGGTGGAGGGAGATGCTGGCTAATTTGGA
>PVJC01033084.1:0-18702 GCA_004026665.1 Murina feae | reverse complement strand
GCCCCTGGCTTGCCACCCAACTCTGTGCCAGGTGTGTCCCCTCAGCGGTGGGGGCCCACCAGGCGTGTGCAATCGTGGGCCCTCTGGTGGGAAACGTCCAGGCCTGCACTCACCAGCCTTCCCACCCCCCAGTGCATGAACCCTGAAGGGGCTGTGGGCAGCCTGAAAATGGCTCTCAGCCCCTCACCCAGGCTGGCCAGGCATGCCACCAGGTGGACATCCCCCCCCCCAAGGTGTCCCAGACTGCAAGAGGGCACAGGCCAGGCTGAGGGACCCCCACCCCCGAGTGCACAAATTTTTGTGCACCAGGCCCCTAGTATATAGATAAAGTGGCTGAAAAAGTCCTTGGAAAACACATGTATAAAACCAGACATATTTCATAATGCCAAAAATAATACTTTAATGAAACAGTCATTAGTATATGCCCATTCATTTATTCATTCATTCATTGTTCATTATTTTAAAAAATTGAATTTACACAGTCTCCTAGTCACTCTTTTCTGCTTTGGAGTTATTTCAGTGAACAAAGCAAATTAAGTCTGTCTTTTTGTCTCATAAAACCTATATTTCAGTAAGGATAAGGCAAATTATACGTACATAAGTATTTAGTAGGAAAAAGTAGGGATGGGAAAAAGTAGAGGTGGGGAAAAGTAGGTTTACAGTTGTTCATATGGAAAAAGACATGCAGGTTATCATTATTACCAGCCATTATTACCTAAAAGGTAAATCATAACTAAGGATGCAAACTAATAACAATAAGACAAATAATATACATAATTAATGCAATAGTTAATCATACAAGAATAAAATCTGTTCTGTACTGTAAGCCTACTTTTGCACACTGCTGTATGTAGTTATATACCATGTGCTATGGAGAAAAATCAAGCAGACTAAGGGGCAGTAGTGAAGGGAGTGGTATTGGTGGAGTGTTTGTCCTATTTCATTCTAGTTGGCATAGGATGGTCAGGGAATGCATTTCAGGAACAACCGTATTTGAGCTGAGATGTGGATTAAAAGAAGGAGCAGGACATTTATATGTATGGAAGTAGAAACAGTAAAACACAAGGCCCCGGCTGAGAATGTTTTCCAGTATTTGAAGAAATACCAGGATCTGCCCGGCTGAATCAGTGTGGGAACTGGTGAGTGATTTGACACGAAGTCACACAGTTTGTGTGTTCCAATCACGGAAAACCTTGTAAACTATAGACAACACTGAATTATATTTTTTGTGTTATTCATATTTTAGGCAAAGTACGGACATGACTTGACTTAGATTTTATTTGGATCGTTTTAGCTGATAGATGCAAGGAAACCATAGGAGAGTAAGTGGGAAGCAAGATCAGTTCAGATGCTATCAAAGTGCTGAATAAATGCTGTTGTTATTCAAGCACCAGATAATTCCTCCAATTAGCTTCGGCATCAGGAAAAAGAACAATTACATTAACTAGCCTTTATGTTCCCTGATGATGTCATACTAATCCTATTTAAAGATATGAGTGGTCCAAATCTATACAGTACCACTAAGAGTTGTGGGCACTTCAGGCTGCATTCTACACCTGCCAGATAGAGTCTGAGAGAAGTTCTTAAAACTCATGACTAAACTAGAATTGCTGCAGAAAGAGATGGTGGTTAAAACATGTGTTCACTTTGGAGTCCTGCAGTCAAGTGCAAGGCTCGTGTTTGACATGCAGCCGCAGGTTTGAGACACATCCAATCTCTAGTCTTCATTTTCCTTTACAGTTTGCTATAAAGTTTACTTTAGTAAAATGTTTTCTCCAGTGGGTGTTATTCAAGTTAAAAGAGGTGAAATGCTCATCACCATGCCTGGATTATAGTAAGTGCTCAGTCAAATTTAACTATTATACTTCAAAACTCATCTTGATCAGCATAACATTCAAAGTTTTCAATAGTCCATTGGTTCAAGCTGCACCATCAAATCATATGTCTGACTCATAAACATACATAACTCTTTAGAGTCTACCCTTATCTGGACATAGGATATCTCCCTCTTTAAGTGGGCTACATTTTGTCTTCTGGCCCCCTGAGTTCCTCTTTATATACTTAACTGGCACCATCTGGTGTTTTGTTTGTTTGTTTGTTTGTTGCACTAGAAAATTTCTCCTGTCTGGATTCCAAAAGCCTCTCCTTTATTTTTTATATTTTTATTGATTTCAGGGAGGAAGGGAGAGGGAGAGATAGATAGAAACATCAATGATGAGAGAGTCATTGATCAGCTGCCTCCTGCGTGTGCCCCATTGAGGATCAAGCCTGCAACCCAGGCATGTGTCCTGACTGGGAATTGAACTACGACCTCCTGGTTCATAGGATGAAGCTCAACCACTGAGCCACACTGGTGGACCAAAAGGCTCTACTTTCCAAAGTAAGGACTCAATAGGACACATGACATTAACATAAGAAATCATGTTTCACAATCTTCCGGGAGGATCAAAACTATTTCTATCATCGAATAAATTTTAAAATGTGTTCTTACATTCAGAGCACCAGTCCATAAGCAGGGCACCCACAAAAAAGCAGTATATATTTAGGGCTTATATATTCTCTTATACAGTATTTGGACTTAGCAATATCATGTCCTATAATTCAATTAGAAAGTAAAATGGGCTTAATTACTTAGCTCAGATCGAAGAACATAAGGCAGCAAAAAATCTAATTACAATTAATAATATAATTGGCTGCATTATTCGATGCCTAATCTAGGGCATTGCATTTTAATTTAAAGTTAGCTCTCAAATTCACAACATGGTCCCATCCTTGTCACTGATTGTTATGAAATCTGATAACCCCACAGCAAATCCTTCCTGTGTTGTTGTTGCTCAATTCTAAGTAATAGATTTAACTGTTCAATAAAAAGAGGTCGGAGAGTTCACTCTGCTACATGTTTATATTGAATTTCTTTAGCCTGGCTCTTATTTTAGCCTGATTAATATGCTTCAGATGTTACTGAGTACTGCAAATGATCTATGAAATGCACACAGCCACGAGCCATATTTATATTGAGTGAGAGCAGTGCCTAAGTAAATCAAGAACTCTCATAGATGCCCTTAAACCTCACGTAGAATATGTTTACAAAGTAGTATTTATTTTAATGGTTGGACTAAATTGATCCCCCAGTATAGTCCAAGGAATACATTGAAATCATTTTGTTGGGAACATGTAAAGAAAAAAATCTAGTTAATTTATGAATGTAAAGTTTCCACTGTTAACTTCTATGCCTGAGTGTGTGTATGTGTGTGTGATGTGCACAAGTGCACAACACAGGTATTACATATCCAAACCAAAACAGAACAAGCTTTTTCTTAGTTGGCGAGGGAGCCTGAGTCAGTCTTTTAGCTCCCAGGCAGAAATGACATATTTCCATCAACTGTTAGACAGACTTGCCTAAACATCTTTCCTGAAAATAAATCAAAACATTGTACCATTAAACATATATATTGATTTTAAGCTTCATCATTATTTAAAAACTTTTTTCATTATGTTTTGATGCCTAACCACCAGCAACTGGATCTGCAATCAAAATACAAAAGAACTCAGTCTATATATATAAAAGCCTAAGTGTCCATGCGACCAGTAGCTATGATGCACACTCACCACCAGGGGGCAGATGCTCAATGTAGGAGCTGCCATGATGCACACTGGCCATTTAAAAATAAACGGCAACATCACCTGGTGCCGACAAACCAACACTCAGCTTCTCTCAAGTGGGACACAGACCCCACCATCAACCGAGAGCCACACCTCACCAAATCACAGCCAATGCTGCCAAAACCCCATGGCACAAAATGAGGCCCACAGCCCAGCCCAGTCCAGCCCAGCCACAATCACTGTGGGCACCAGGAAATGACATCACATAGCAACACCCGGCTTCCTCTCCCTAGCAACTAGCCTCCTTGGAGTTTATTCAGTCCAGGAACACAACTTGCTTTATAGCCAGGTGCAAACATTTTACACTTTAACCAAATGCCTGTGAAGCGTTTTCAGGTGCCTTATCTCATTTGATCCTCACAGAAGCCCTGGAACAGGTAGATAGGAGAGTTGGTAGAATTCTATTTTCTTTTCATTAGCTGAAAAATGGAGATTTAGAAAGTTTAGAAACTGGACCCAAATGAAAAGAAGTAAGAAATGGTGGAACTTGAAAATGACTTCAGGTTTTCTCACTGCACAGAATATAGTCAAACACTGCTGCAGTTAAATATTTTACCCTTTATTCTCCTTGCATGATCTACAATAATAATCTACATCATATTGATGTTTACTGCTGTGTTGCTGACAATTACTTGAAAGAGAAGTTGGGGTGCTTCACTGGGCTGGGAAAAGTTTAGCTAAATCAGAAAGCAGGTCTAATTAGGCAAGTGTATTCCATATCCTATATAATAAAAGCCTAATAGCAAATAGACCAAATGGAAAATGACCGGTAAGCGGTGGGCGGGGCTGGCGAGTGGACACCAGGCCAGCCAAGATGGGTGGTAGCAGGCAGAGGGAGGGGATGGCTATTGGGGGGCAGCAGTGACTAGTGGTGGTGGAGGGGATATCAGGGGACAGGGCCAGCCACCCACCAACTGGCGCTGTCCCTTGTTCAGCCCATGGGTCCCCTTCCGCAGAGGGAGGCCATCCATGGCAGTAGCAGGGCAATGGAGGGGTGGGGCCAGCCACTGGTTGGCTGGCGCTGGTCCCTGATTGGCCCACTGGTTGCCTCCCACAGAGGGAGGCCACTGGCGGTGGCAGTAGGGTGATGGAGGGGCAAGGCCTTTCCCTCACCAGCTGATGCTGTCCCTTGATTGGCCCTCAGGTCGCCTTCAGAAGATGGACATCCCACGAAGGCACCTGGTCTGTGCGAGGGCATAGGCCAGGCTGAGGGACCCTCCTGAGTGCACAAATTTTCATGCACCGGGTCTCTAGAATATATATAAATGGCTCAGTTGACTCGCACATGCATGATACATATAAAGCTGTCACTGGTGCCAATCGCACAAGTGTGTTTTGATCTGTCATTGTCTATTGTGAATTCAGTTGACATTTCTATTATAGAGAAAGGGCAAATAGCGATATTAAAATATTTCTTCTAATTAATTTCCTTTCCTTCAATGTGCACAAATTCATGCACCAGGACACTAGTAGTGTTATAAAGGCCCTTAGAAGCATCTTTGGGAGAATAATCATAATCAGTTGTAGTTATCCAGATAAGAACAAAGTGATGGCTGACAAACAGAGAAAGCAAAATGGATGACTTAGATGAGGATCAATCTGGGAAGAAGCTTAAAAAGGAAAAAAATGGGTTTAGGGACAGTTTACAAGTATGAGAAGCTGGGGATCTTCTGCATGGAATGTATGCACTAGCCTTTTTATGCAATTAGGTTCTCATGGGCTTCCCTTCATGCATCTTAAAGCCATGAACATTGGACTTTAGCCTCTCAGTGTATAGAAGCCCCCCTCTGGAGGTCAAATCTCCAAGTCCTACCAGAAATTAGTAAAGAGAAATTGTACAACTGTTATTTGGTGAGTTGTTTTGCATAAAAATATTTTCTGCAAGTGTCTGATTAAGCTCCATTAATAAAACTAAACTGTCTCGATCTGATTAGCTCATACCTCAGTGATTGAAATGTGTGGTTACACACAGCAGGGTTGTTCTATTGCCGAGAAAATCCATGTAGTCAATATTTCTCTTGCTGTGGTGCTCAAACTTGTTGTTCTACCTGGTTTATACAACTCCCTGAGAATACACATAATCAAACACTCCCACTCTGGTTGGGATAGAGGATTGAGTCACAATATTTTCTTGCCTTTGGAATGTTTCTCTTGATGCTAAAGCAGTTGGTTTCTGTTAAGTGTTACCGTAGTGACTCTCTATCAATACAGCAAGAAACAATTTCAGTACATGTTGAATTAGGCATTTTGTTGCCTACTGCATATTAAATCAGACACACTAATTTTTTTTTAACTTGAGCTATGGATGAACATCTTTTTTCCTAATTTATCTTCATTGTTGAGAGTATTACAGATGTCTCCCCATATTGTCCCCACTGACTCCCTCCACCTGTTCCCACCCATCCCCAGGCTTTCCTGGCACTATTGTTTGTCTATGGCTATGTATGCTTATATACATGTAAGTTCTTTAGTTAATCTCTTCCCCTACATCTTCTCTCTGAAATACGTCAGTCTATTACATTCTTCAATGTTTCTGGATATATTTTGTTCATTACATTCCACATATAAGTGAGATCATGTGATATCTGTCTTTCTCTAATTGGCTTATGTCATTAATAGCCTCTCCATGCTGTCTCAAAGGGTAAGAGCATTTTAATTGTAACAATCCATCAATTTTGACAGAGAGAGATGTAATTGGGCATATTGGACAGATCAAATAGGATGGTCTGATAAATTCCTCATACACCAAAATGGGGGGAAAAATACGGTACAAAACCGATGACAACTAAGAAAATAAGGACAAGTCTGTACTTCTGTGAAATTAGATGTTTTGGGGAGAAATCAAAACCAACTAAGGAAAATGGCATTAGTGTCCTGACACATCTTCCAGAAATGAATTAGTCTGCTGTGTAGAGAGCACAACATGCAAATGTCTTATTGGGGAGATGAACATTTATTATGTTATTTTTAGAGGACATGTTGTGACATCTTTATTTTGGAAAAGCATTTGTTTGCATGTTGATTATGAAGAATCGACAAAAATAACTGGAAAATCTTAAGGCACAAAATATATAGTCTTATCTTTCTGAATGGATTGTCATGACTGAATGTCAAGATTAAGCAAATAATGTAACCTGGAGCTTTCTGAGTATACCTCAACTCAGTCTTTGAGTCATCTTGATAATTGGATAATTAGAAACATTCACTTTATCAAAGAATTGTCCTGCCTTCATACCAGGCCAGGTATTTCATATTACTATTTCTTCCAAAAAATTATCTCCATTTGTGAGTATTCATTTATTTTCTGTTATTATTTAATGTCTGTCTCCTTCACCAATCAGCAAGGTCTGTGAGACAAGAAATAGATCTGTTTTTGCTCATCCTAAGAGCCTAGCTAAATGCATGGATTTTATTGCACTCTCTTTAAGTGGTTTTTGAATGTGTTTGTAAAGGACTTATTTTATTATTATTTTTTTTATTTCTTTTTATTGCTTAAAGTATTACAACAAGTGTTAGATAGGTCTCCATTTTACGAATTATTTTTTTAAACCATTTATGTAAAAAGAAAGAAATGTGCAGTATTTTGAGAAACATATAGATTCAAGGAAATTGATTCCACAGATGACAAAACCATTTAAAACTGTCAATGAGAAAGAACTAACTTGGTCACATTGCTTTTGTTAGTATAGACTAACCTTTGTAACAAATAGACCCCATATGTATATTGATGCAAACAAATAGAAACATATTTCCTACTCAGTTACAATAAAAGGCCATTTTAGGCAGGCAGGGAGGGGCTTATGATCTCTGTACTGTCTTTCACACATGATTTCTATGGTCACTCTGTTGATTACCTCCATATGATTTAGCCATAAAAATGAAAGGAAATGGGGATTGCATGGTTTGAAGTTTTCCTCGACAGGGTTTAAAAATGACACCCATCATTCCAGTGAGCTCGGATCCTGCCCAATGACCTTAACTGAACACAAGAGCGTGGCTATGGGCCAGTGGTATGCTCAGGCAGAGGGGAAAACCAGTCTTGGAAAAGAGCCTGTAAGTAACCTTTGCTATGACAGTTAACCTACAATGTCATGGGATGTTATGGCTTAGAAAGAATACCTTTCAAGAAAAGTAGAAAAGTTTGATAATGAAGATTACTAAAGCAAATGTTATTGATTTGTGTTACACGTTGTTTGATAAAGTAAAAATAGAAATATCTCTACAGCTGAAAATTTGGACTGGATTGTAGGAAAAAATTCCCTAGATGATTATTGCACTATTCAAGGAAGAAATCCTCTCTGGCATATTATCCAATCAAAGGCCAGAATATCTTCTCTGAAAGCTTCCCGTAATTGCTTGCCTGATTATTCGAAAGTTCCATGTGCATGATGATTTAATGATGTGGCTTCCAGGCAGTTATGGTATAGGGAAGGGAAAACCCAGAATTATTAGACTCCCAAGATCGTAAGTATAGACCTGCATTTTGAGCAGGGCATTTCCACAACTTGAAAAAGTCTTTTAAAACTCTGAGTAAGAAAGGAAAAATACCATTTATTCCTTTTGTGTTTCCCTTGCCTCAAATGTTCTTTCATAGAATTTCTTTAAACATTAAATATATAAAACATACTATTAAATTTTAGTACTTTATATATGCTACTTTAATAAAATATTGTGTTTTAAAATATTGACAAAAGGGCTGTAAACTATGTCTACCAGTTCCTTTTTCCCTTTCTGTTCAGGAACCAATTATTTCTAAAATGTGGGCTGAGCACTTGCCATAACACTGCTCAGTTAAACTTAGTTCCTGGAGACTATCAGTCAGGGTCCTATGAAATACCAGTTGTCACATACAGAAATAAATAAATAAATAGTTAGATTTTAACGATACCACTACCAATTTACAAAAGTGTATGTAGGACTAAGGAAGCCAAGAAGGGACCAACAAAAGCTAGGAAGGGAGAGGACACAGCGTGGTTTACATGACCTATTCATAGCTGTTGTATAAGGAAGAACTTCCCTACTAGAGGAAATCACACTCGTTCTACCTTATGCCTTATAAAGATTGGGGCACAAATATTTTAACTTCTCTCTATTCTTCCACACTGTGTCCTACCAGACAGCCGGGTAACTGATGATGAGATCCACAGAATTTAGCATCATGGGGCAAGACACAAGGTGGAGATTTGTGGAAAATATACCTAATAGGACATACAGAGAATACTCAGAACAGATGCAAGGATATTTGTGAGAGAGATAACGATCCTATATAATAAAAGGCTAATATGCAAATAGACCGAATGGAGGAATAAACAAACAACTGAATAAACAGTCACTAGGACATGCGCTGATTCCCACTAGGAGGTGCACTGGAGCGTGGCAGGCATCACAGCAGGCAGCAGAGCGCAGAACATGATGGCCATTGGCCGCAGCAGGATGGTGGAGCAGATAAGCAGGGGCGCTAGACCGAGGTGGGGCACCGGTCGCCGTCATTGGGGCAAGCCTCTGGGGGCTACTGAAAATTCTTCACTCCCGTGTGTGTGCTGTGGTCCCACCTGGTGCTTGCCCTTGCTGCAGTGCTGGAGCCGCCCCTCACACCTGCTGCCAGTGCTAGGCACCTTCAGCAGGTGCGAGTGGCGCTTCCCGCCCGATCACTCCTGAGGGCTTCTCTACCTCCCCTTGCTCCTGAGGGGCAATCAGTGCAGCAGCCACTGCTTGCACCCTCTGACAGTGCCAGGCCCCACTCGCACCTGCTGCTGGCAACCACCCCAACCGGTCTGTGCCATCAGCAGGTGCAAGTGGGGCCTGCGCCATCAATGTGTGGGAGCAGCGGTGGGAGGAGAGGGGCTGCCAGCAGACAGGGGACTGGGGGCTGCGGCGGGAGGGGTTGGATGTGGGTACAGAGGATGGGCCAAAATCTGCCCCTGTGCCCACCACAGCCTTGTGGCCCACAGTTCCTTTCAGGGTGCACAAATTTATGCACTGGGCCCCTAGAAGTGTATATAATATAGCAAGTGCATGGAATTCTTTAATGTGTTCATTGTAAAGAGTGTGAATATTCATTTCCTTCAAACACACATTTGAAAATTTGAAAGAGAAAGGATTGAAACTGCCAAAGATTTCCTTATCAGAAATAGGTGAAAGTTTTTGAAGTGTGCTTTTTTAAGCCCTTGCATGATCATGATAAAATAGAGCAGCATAGGAAATGCCAAGACTGACAGCCAAAAACCCTGATGAAGCATGAGTCTGTCTTTACTCCATGTTCACAAGAGAAAAAGGGGAGAAGAGGAGTCAGAATAGCATCCTAGAAGAGGTAACGGTATCCAAATTTGGCAGAGAGTATTGGCCAAATAATGGTCAAGGTACCCAGACTGACGATCAGAGTCCAGAATTTCTAACCCCGCAGAATTGTCACTTGAGGCTTAATTGGCATCAATCTGACTGGGAATGGCCATTACTCAGGATTATATACACCACAGGTCCAGAGGGAAAAACTGGTGTTGGATCAAGCAGAGAAAATGAGAGGAGACCTTGGCAGGCAAGCAGAGATCAGAGGAAACCAGCAATAGACTGGGATGAAAGAAGACTACAAAAGTGTTGATTGACCATCAGAGAGGACCATTATGGTAGCTTTGTTATTATCATACAGATGGTAGATGGATGAATAGAAATTCAATTCCAGGTCTTTTTTGTCTCAAGTAAAATTTCTTTCTGTTGTAACATATGGCCCGCAGCAAAGAAGAAATAAAGGTATCATCAATTAAAATGAACCCTTCTTTAACAAGTCTGGAAGTTTTACCTAGCAATAACGTTTTTCTATTTCAATCAAAGCCATTGTACATTTGTGATGTACAGCTGTAGAGCTAACAATACAGGTGCAGTAGATCACAGCACATCTGGCCAAAAAGTGAAGCACTTTGGTGAAAGACTAAGATATCTATCTCAGATTGAATTTGTGAACCAGATATTTTTATATTTTAAAGTAAAATTTTATAAGTTCTAGAAAATTGTTTTATTACCACATCTGCAGCTATTTTTTTCCTATTAAGTTACAGTTAAAATGAGTTTGCTGGATGATAGCTGAACTTATTGGGATAATCATTTCACAATATATATAAGTCATACCATCTTGCTTTTTAAGTTAAAATTATATAGTGTCAATATTTTTTCAATAAAAATAGGAACAAACAACATTGACATACAAACAAACTCCATCTCATCTAATTTAATACCTGCTGGTGTTGCTATTCTTTTCCATGAAAGCAAAGTCTTCTCTACTTGAGAGCAAAATGAAAGAATTTACTGAGCCTACTCCTCAAGATATTTTTTATATCATCTGGGATTTTATAGTATCCATTAATTTATATTATTATAGTAGGATAAGAAAGGATTTAAATTTCAAAACAAAAGATGTTGGATAAAATCTTACCTTCCCTATATAGATATATGATGTTGTAAAAATTGCAGTATATTCGAGTCTGTTTCCCCTATTGAAAAATTGGGATACTGTTATTTATTTATTTTCTTTTCTTTGAGCAAATATTTATTTTTCTTTATTAAGGTATTACATATTTGTCCTTATCTCCCTATTGCCCCCCCCCACCTCCCTGCTCATGCCCTTACTGCCCCTAGTGTTTGTGTCCATTGGCTATAGCTTACATGCATGCATACAAGTCCTTTGGTTGATCTCTCCCCCTTCCTCCCACCCTCCCCTGCCTTCTCTCTGAGGTTTGATGGTCTGATCAATGGTTCTCTGTCTCTGGATCTGTTTTTGTTCATCAGTTTATGTTGTTCATTATATTCCACAAATGAGTGAGATCATGTAATATTTATCTTTCTCTGACTGGCTTATTTCCCTTAGCATAATGCTCTCCAGTTCAATCCATGCTGTTGTAAATGGTAGGAGTTCCTTCCTTTTTACAGCAGCGTAGTATTCCATTGTGTAGATGTACCACAGTTTTCTAATCCACTCATGTGCTGATGGACAATTGGGCTGTTTCCAAATCTTAGCTATTGTAAATTATGTTGCTATGATAATAGGGGTGCATATATCCTTTCTGATTGGTGTTTCTAGTGTTTTGGGATATATTCCTAGAAGTGGGATCACTGGGTCAAATGGGAGTTCCATTTTTAGTTTTTTGAGGAAACTCCATACTGTTCTCCACAGTGGCTGCATCGGTCTGCATTCCCACCAGCAATGCAAGAGGGTTCCTTTTTCTCTGCATCCTCTCCAGCACTTGTGGTTTGTTGATTTGTTGATGATAGCCATTCTGACAGGTGTGAGATGGTACTGCATTGTCAGTTTGATTTGCATCTCTCAGATGATTAATGATTTTGAGCATGTTTTCATATTGTTTTCTGTCTTCTTTCAAAAAGTATCTATTTAGGTCTGTTTTCCATTTTTTTATTGTTTATCTTCCTTTTGTTAAGTTGTATGAGTTCCCTATAAATGTTGGAGATTAAACCCTTATTGGTGATAACATTGGCAAATATGTTCTCCCATGCAGTGGGCTTTCTTGTTGTTTTGTTGATGGTTTCCTTTGTTGTGCAAAAGCTTTTTATTTGATGTAGTCCCATCTGTTTATTTTCTCTTTAGTTTCCATTGCCCTAGGAGCAGTACCAGTGAAGAAACTGCTTCGGCATATGTCTGAGATTTTGCTGCCTGTGGATTCCTCTAGTATTTTTATGGTTTCTTGTTTTATGTTTAAGTCCTTTATCCATTTTCAGTTTACTTTTGTGTACAGTATAAGTTGGTGGTCTAGTTTCATTTTTTTTTTTTGCATGTATCTGTCAATTTTCCCAACACCATTTATTGAAGAGATTGTCTTGACTTCATTGTATGCTCATGCCTCCTTTGTCAAATATTAATTGAGCATAGTGGTTTGGGTCGATTTCTGGGTTCTCTATCCTGTTCCATTGGTCTATATGTCTGTCTGTTCCTGTGCCAGTACAAGGCAATTTTGAGAACAGTGGCTTTGTAATATAGCTAGCCATTTCACATAAGAATAGGAACAAGACAGGGATGCCCACTTTCATCACTCCTGTTCAACATAGTACTGGAAATTCTAGCCATAGCGATTAGACAAGAAGGAATAAAAGTTATCCGAATTGGAAAAGAAGTAAAACTGTCATTATTCACAGATGACATGATACTGTACATAGAAAACCCTAAAGACTCCATCAAAAATTTATTAGACTTAATAAATGAATTAGGCAATGTAGCAGGATACAAAATTAACTCCCAGAAATCTATGGCATTTCTATACACCAATAGTGAACTTAGAGAAAGAGAGATTTAAAACAATCCCATTTATCATTGCACCAAAAAAAGTTTAAGATACCTAGGAATAAACTTAACTAAGGAGGTAAAAGACCTGTACTCGGAAAACTCCAGCACACTGAAAAAATAGATAGAGGAAGACATAAACAGATGGAAGAAAATACTTTGTTCATGGTTTGGTAGAATCATCATCATTAAAATATCCATACTACCCAAGGCAACCTATAGATTCAATGCACTCCCTATTAAAATACCAACAGCATATTTCAGAGACCTAGAACGAACTCTCCAAAAACTCATCTGGAACTAAAAAAGACCCCGAAGCTCTAACTAGTTTGGCTCAGTGGATAGAGCTTCAGCCTGCGGACTCAAGGGTCCCAGGTTTGATTCTTATCAAGGGCATGTACCTTGGTTGTGAGCTCACCCCCAGTGGGGAGTGTGCTGGAGGCAACTGATTGATGTTTCTCTCTCATCGATGTTTCTAACTCTCTATCCCTCTCCATTCCTCTATGTAAAAAATCAATAAAACATATTAAACAATAAAAATAAAAAAGACCCTCAATAGCTGCAGTGATCCTGAGAAAGAAGAACAAAGCTGGAGGGATCTTAATACTGTTATCTATGTCACTTGGTTGTCTCCTAGCCCATAAATCTTATGGAAGTGCTTTGAGACATGTGGGACTTATAGGAAGGTAAAATTTATTTCTAGATATGTAATTTGACAACCATGTCTCAAAGAACATGATGATATTCAGGGCCCTTTTTAAAACACTATATATCCTAGGACTTTAGCTATTATGGTGTTACTGGAAAAGTTGAGTGCTTTGATCAACTTTGTATAATTTATCTAAACAAAGACTAATGTCCCATACATGTCTGAAGACTCCAGTAGTCTCTTTCCTTTACTGACATATGAGGTAATTTAGTTTACTTGATCACAGAAGATGTGGCAAAGCATGATGGATCCCAGGATGACACTCCCTTATTTCTGTTCATCACTGCCACAGGAATTACACATCGACAGAGATTTTGATCCTATCTCCCTCCAGATTTTATTATAGTAAGCATGTTTTCTGTAATCTTCTAGTTCACTGGCCACTCCTACTTTCTCTCATTTTTCAATAGAAAAACATAACACAGAAAAATATAAAACCTGGATATTCATAAGGCATCTAAGATGCAGTAGTTCCTACATTGTGTTGCTACTTGTGAGTTGGTGCTTATTCTCCCAATAGTGATGGCCAAAGTCTCAGAGCCTCTAGCAGTTTTCTCCCTCTGCTATGGCCACGTATTTCTATGTACAGTATCACTTTACTATTGAAGCATGGGATATATTCAAACCTGTTGATTAAATCAACATAATGGTGTGTCTATTCCAGATGATTCTAGTTTTAGCAAGTCAGGAAAAAATGCCCCTTTCCTTGTCGTAAGTTATAATTTCAGTTTATTTATTATATCATTGCTGTAACATTTTCCATTCTTTCTATAAATGTATTTTGTATTAAAAAAATCATCATAGAGGTGGGGAGGACTGGATGAAAGAAGGTGAAGAGATTAGCCAGAGAATATATATGCATAACCCATGGACACAGACAACAGTGTGGTGATGGCCAGAGGGGGATGGCCAGAGGTGAACAAAGGGGCATGAAATGGAGACATCTGTAACAGAATAAACAATAACAATAAAGTTAAAAAAATATGGAACTCAAATGGTAAGCATGTGACTCATTGCTTTTTTGTTATTGCTAACATATTTTTCTTGTGATGGGTATTCTGATGTTTTGTTTTGCCTTTTTCTTAAGAAACAACTTGCTCCTTATCAAAATTCTAAATTAAGTCAATGGAATATGCAATGTACATTTTCTTCTATATTTTTATATCAATGGAATTGATTTCCCTATTAAATTGAACACCATTTCAGTTATTTTTAGACAAATTATAAGTGATTCATAATTACAGAATCTGTATTTAATCATTTGGAAAAAGCTCCATCAGTCTCATATCTCAACTGTGTATTTATGTATATACTAGAGGCCTGGTGCACAAAAATATATGCACTGGGGGAGGAGGGGTCCTTCAGCCCAGCCTGTGCCCTCTTGCAGTCTGGGACCCTTCGGGGAATATCCACCTGCTGGCCGAGGTCCACTCCCCAGGGGATCGGGCCTAAGTTGGCAGTCAGACATCCTTAGCGCTGCTAAGAAGGTGGGAGAGTCTCCTACCACCACCGCTATGCCGGCAACCATCAGCCTGGCTTGTGGCTGAGCAGCGCTCCCCATGTGGGAGCACGTTGACCACCAGGGGGCAGCTCCTCATTAAGCGTCTGTCCCCTGGTGGTCAGTGTGTGTCATAGTGACCAGTCATTCCCAATCGTTCTGCTGTAAGGGTCAATTTGCATATTATCCTTTTATTATATGGGATGGAGACCTGGTGCATGGTGGGGGCTGGTGGGTTTTCCCTGAAGAGTGTCCCAGATCAGAGTGGGGGGTCCTACTGGGGTTCCTGGCCAGCCCAGGTGAGGGGCTGAGGGCTGTCTTCAGGCTGGGTAAGCCCCCCAGTGGGGATCCTCACCACATGGAGGTGTGGCCAGCCTGGGTGAGGGGCTGAGGGTTGTTTTCAGACTGGTCACACGTTTTTCAGGGTGAGGGTCTCTACTGGGGTGCCTGGTTAGCCTGGGTGAGGGGCTGATGGCTGTTTTGTGGCAAGTGTGGGTGAGGGGCTGAGGGCCATTTTCAGATTGCCCACAGCCCCTTCAGGGTTGGGGGTCCCTCTGGGTGCCTGGCCAGCCTGGGCGAGGGGCTGATGGCCATTTTCAGGCTGGCCATGCCCTTCGGCTACCAAAGCTCCCAGACTCTCCTTTTTTTTTCTTTTTCTTTTTTCCTGGGATTTATTTATCTTCTATAATTGAAACTTTGTTGCTTTGAGTGGAGCCCAGGGCCACTAGGGCAGGGGGGAAGCTTGGCTTCCTCCATCGCTGGGGGCAACTCAAGCCTTCTGCTTGCTCCAGCTCCATGGCCAACACCATCTTAGTTGGATTAATTTGCATACTCACTCCTGACTGGCTGATGGGCATGGCTTGTGTATGTGGCTTGAGTGTAGTGGAGGTATGGTCAATTTGCATGTTTCTTTTTTATTATATAGGATATATAGGATGTATGTATGTATGTGGCCCATGAAAAATTGTAGCCAAAGGAAATTGACTTATTCTCATTAGACAGTAAGTGAAGTTCCAGAACTAGCGTTGTGGTTTCCAGTTCTCATTCAAGTGTCATGTTCCAATTCCTCACCATAATTCTGAGCTATTTGACACTTTGTGGACATATCATGGCAGATGTTGGTGTTAAAAATCACTGATTATATGCAGTAACAGAGCCCCACAACATCCCTTGGGTTGGGGACTGTTCATGGAATTGAGATAAGTCTGTGGACTTTGGGGCCAGACTGCAGAAATTCAATCCCAATTTGCCTTCAGTGGCTATAAGATTTGAGTAAGTTGATCTTCAACATTTGTGTGACTTAGTTTCCTAAAATTTAAAATGGAATAACAATAGTACTGACTCAAGAGTTTTTTGTGAAGATTAAGTTAGTTAATGCCTGGCAAATGCTAATAGGAAACCCTCTATTAAAATGGCAAATAAGAAATTGCTGTTGTTATTAAAAGTGCTTTCACATATACAGCTGCAAAATTTAAGCCTCCATCAAATGTTCTGGGTAGGAAATAAGTTTTATTTTCAAAACTTTCCATGAGATAAAAATTTTAATTGTGTGATATAATTCTGAAGGATAAATGATCTTAGCAGCATTTTATATTTATTGGCTGACAATTTATTGAGTTGATATTTAAACACAACACACAATCTTTTAGGGATCATCATTATTCTCTTCCCCTTTCATTGCTCTTGTCTGAAACCTGCAGATAAAAGTATGTTTGGTTCTGTTTAGTAAATTTGATTGAAATGAGGTTTGACTGTCAGAAATAAGGAAAATTAGGAAACAGAACTTTAGCTTCTTCAGATTAAAAACCATGAAAAATCACTTGAAATTATACCTTTTGATATTCCCAACAGGCAATCTTGCCTTCAAAAATAGAAGAAATGCATTTGCAAAGAGAGAGTTTGTTTTTACTGCTGGAATGTTGAGTTTATGACCAAGTGGACTCACTTGGCAAAAATCAACAGCAACATAATGGTGACAAACAATACTGCTTGTGTACCTGTGCTCTGCTGCAGCCCAAGGCCCTTCACATAGTGTCTCTCCACTCATGGAAAGACAGAAGGCAATTTGGACTAAAATATCAAATTTTGCATGTGAAACTCGTCAACATAAAGAGATTATTAAATTATTTTAGGCTACATTTCAAATCAATGTCAAAACTCAAACTTCTGGCCTTCTGTGTCTCATTTTTCTTTAATATCTCAAACACCAGAAAACCCTTTCCCTTTCTGGCTCTTTCTGAAGTTCAATATTGTGGAGGAGAGACTAGGAGACAATGGGCAACAGTGATGTCACATCCACATCCACTCATCCACTCCCCTTTATTTTTGTTTTTTAAATACCAGTATATTTTTATTGATTTCAGAGAGGAAGGGGGAGGGAGAGACAGAGAAACATCAATAATGAGAATCATTGATCAGCTGCCTCATGCACAACCCTTACTGGGGATCAAGCCTGTAACCTGGCATGTGCCCTGACCAGGAATTGAACTGTGACCTCCTTGTTCATAGATCAATGCTCAACCAGTGAGCCACACCAGCTGGGCCATCCTCTCCCATTTGAAAACACCCTAAGACAAAGCTATGGTATGGTCAATTTCCCAAAAATGCTTACAGAAAATGATTCATTTGCCTGAATAGTTTCATGAAGTATGTTCATTTTATTTTTAATTCCCTGTAGCCTATCAAAGGATAGGAATTTTGTTCATAAAAGGTCACTCAGAGATCAATAAATTTTAAAGGAACTTATCCAACTCTGGTTTTATAGATGAGGATGAGCTAGAGGATATTACCCTGGGCATTTTTTTCCAGAGCACTTCATTCATACTCACAGAGCATTATGGCTGTTCTTTCCTCTGCTTATTGAGGTGGGTGGGGAATGAGTGTGCTCCTCTATACAGATAACATTCTCTATCATTCCTACTTTTTCTCGTTCTTTGACCAGTTTCTCTCATCTTCTCTAGATGTCCACTCAAGCAGTAACCTAGATTTATGGTCATCAAAGAACACAGGCATGTTCATGGCTCAGTAGCTAAGCATAAACCAAGAACCAGGAGGTCACGGTTCAATTCCTGATCAGGCACATGCCCAGGTTGCTGGCTTGATCTCCAGTGTGGGGCACACAAGAGGCAACTAATCAATGATTCTCTCTCATCATTGATATTTCTCTTTCTTCCATCCCTTCCTCTCTAAAATCAAATATATAAAAATATATTTTAAAAAAAGAAAGTCACCAAATAGTTTGAAATTCCTCAGAACTACTTTTTGATCACCTCTGTCCTGGGATCCTATCTGATCCTCTCCCTGAGAAAGAATAATTATTTATCATGTAGGTTTTTAAATGTTTTGTGTTAATGCAGTAAATATAGTGTTGCTAATCCTTCTTCAAATGTAAAATATTCCCAACTTTTGATGTCTTCACTGCCGAAAGCTGTCAAGCTGAACGTAAACAGTCTGCTACCCTTTAATCACATTAAACCATGAAATGTCTTGGAAATTGAAATAGCAAGGGTATAATTGTGGCCATGAAAATGTTACCTGTGAACCAAGAGA